>PYAF01001495.1:63143-74911 GCA_007407185.1 Glycine tomentella | reverse complement strand
GTTATTAGTTAGATTTTATTTAGCATTGCAGCATCGTATTATGTGAACATATTGGGAAAAGTATTTGTGAAAATGTTTTGAAAAAAAATGTGGCCACGATTTTTAAACTATACCTTTAAAAATGATTTTAATAAGTCTTCCGCTGACAACTCTAATACCAAAGACAAGTAACAACCGGAGTACTACGGGGTGTTACAATTCTCTAACAAAAGAAGCTGCAATAGGGAGTGCCGGCGATGGAAGCCGCGTGTATTGAATATTACGGCAATCGCCTATGTTGGCAGCAAAAAATTGCTGGAAGGATGGTGGGGGAATTCAGTATGTGCAAACATATGATAACAGATTAATCTAACTGTTGAAAATGTTGATCCATAATGAACCATTTATCAAAGTGGTCCACCCTAGCCTTGGTCTTTATTAAATAATTAAAATGTTCCCATATGATCCACGAGGTGGGAAATTGGTTTAATACACTTACGAAGGTATCTATGTGCCGTTAGTCTCCAACCACGTACACATAATCATTCACCCACTAATCAGTACTTTTCATTAATTCTTCGAGTATACGTCCATTCAAAATTAAATATGACAGACCATGACAAGCATTATCGTTCAACTCTTCACTCTTCTTGTGTACAAGTACTCGTTTTCACATCCCACAACGTTGTCGTCCAACAACAAGATAAAGAAGAAGAAAACTTAAATGTTTGACAGCCAAGTTTGTTTCCAGTAATGACACACAACACAACCTTTCGCTTTCACTAGGATGATAGAAAACCACGTCTTAAGGTAAAGGCATAAAAACTAGTGAGTTGGCATTCCCCATTATATATATCATTATTACATGTTTGTTTCATTCTGCTAGTTTAGTTTCCATGCTTATTAGTACAATGTTTTGTTCTGGATTAGTTTGTTTAAGCTTATTTAATAAGCAGATTTTTGTTTTTCTAATGTGTTTGTCTAAATTGTTTTTACTTAAAAAAATATTTTTTTATAAAGTATTTATTTTAAAGTTAGCTTTTATAAGTTTAAACAAATTCACCCTGTGTGCACAATATGCTGATGAACTTACATGAGATTGTTCTAACAATTAACTTTAACTTCTGACTAAGTAGTTGCAATTGTCTTGGATGTACAACTTCATTAAATACTCGCATTTTACGTGATTCATAAGAAAATATCTGTGATTTGTTTATCTTGCTCCACTGAATCACATTCTAACACAAGTGTACTGGTAGAGATTTTCTGAATGTAAGGCTATCTATACTAGTTTATTTAGTTGGGTTTTAAATGAGCTAATTGAGTTATAAGTGGATTAGGATTTAGTTTGGTTACAAAGTAACTAATCTTGAAGATATTTATCTTAAGTTAATCATGAAAGTTGCTAAACAAATGAATTTCTTTTGCCTATATCCATATGACTAAAACAAAATAAAGCAAGATTCCTTCATTAATGGCATGTACACATGGAAGGATGCTTAAAGCTTGATTTTGTTTATTTGTTCCTCCTAATGCCACATGGATATCCCTAAAAGATTATTTAAGAAATTTGGACTCAGCTTGTCTCATTTTATTTACTCATTGACTTTACCTTTTAGTTGACCAAATATTCACTTAGCCAAGCATATTTGCATGGCTGTTGTGAATTTTTAGAGTATTTATGTTCAAATAAATTTTATATTTTTTTTATCTAAATATTATCATAATTCCATAATTTAATATAAACTAAAAATAATTTTTTGAGGATGATACAGTGTTCGGGTGTAAAGTATATTATATGGTATATATGGAAAGAGAAGAAAAACACAATGTTTAATCAATTGGGTATATATAAGATATTATCAAGTTTTAATTAAACTGCAGTCTAAAATTAATGCAATAACGACCATAATATTAAGATTTTTAAGGTTAATAAAATCACATTTCAACAAACAATCCTAACTACATTTTACTATATTTTTTTTACTTAAGATTTTTCAGAACTTTACAATCATGATCCACAACTCTACAATTTAAAATCAGATGTGATAACAATCATATTATTTGCTACTTCATACCTTGCTAAACAATCATACAATCTTTTCTTCCCATGCTTTTGTTCCTCTCCCAAACTAAATCTCTTTAACTGTAACTCAAATACTGATCAACATTTCAATATGATTTATAATAGTTAGAATAATTAATAATTATGCAAAAAAAAAAGGATTAGAGATGTAAGGAATGAAGATCCGAAAGTGTAACACCCGTGGTTAATTACAATTCATCAGTCTGACAAATTTGGCTTTTATTGTGTTCTTTTCTTTCCATACCATACAATATTATACACCCACTGACACTTTACCTGAAAATTTGGCTCCACCACTTTGGAATCTCTGAAACATAAAATGAAAGCAATGCAGGACAATAATATGAGAATGCATTTCGAATTTTCCAAATTAACAATGATAATAAACTTTTCGTAATAGTGCTCATGGTTTAAGCTTGATGTCGTTGTGATCTCTTCCAGTTCCATATATCTTAATCTTTTAAAACAAATCCTACGTATCCTCTTTTTTTTTTTTTTTTCTTCCTAACTTTCAATATAGTATTATTGAGGTAAATGCACCTAAAATAGCAACGAAACACAATTGATTAGCAGTTGTCCAAATGAATTGTCATAAAGAAAATCATAAAAAGCATCCAGATCAAGAGCAAAAGTATAAGTTGACACACAAAATAAGATTTTAAAACAAAACAAGTTATAGACAAAATAGTCTTAAAAATATCTCCTTCATCCTTACCTTTGCAGTTGAAGTTTCATACCTGTAGTGTCTCATGCTAGCCGATAGTCATCTTACTTCATATATTCAAACAAAATAGAAATTTCTATTTTAATAGTTTTACTATTATTTGATATCAGAACAATTATCTAAGAACAATTGAGCATACATTATTTGAAATTAGAATATAGTAACTTTAGAGCATGATTTGGCAATGCATATTAACAAGTGTTTTTTTTTACATAATTTTGAAATTTAAATTTTGGAATTTTTTTATAGTTTCAGAATTTAAACTCTGCAACAATGAAACTACACTCATCAATATTAAGGGTATTATCGGAAATTAAAAAATTGAAGGGGAGGTGTGAAATAACAAAAAACAATCGCCATATGTAAATCGAACAAAACTCCATCATTTGAGACCCAATTAACAGGTAGAATATCTAACCGAAATTAAGAAGAAAAAAATGCAAGCATGAGACATATAATCCATCTTAACATTCGATCTATTAGTTAAGTCATGACTAAGACCATGAAATCCACATAACTGGATAAAAAAGTAATGGGGGTTTTACTTCCTGCATCTTGTTTGTTGGTTCCCGCACCCCCAAAGACATGAACAAACACAAATATTCCTCCTTCTTCCAAGCAAGCCTCACCTTTACCCCACCATTTTCGACCCAAACACCGGTGCCACAACCCAACACCACAGTTGACGACCCTAATGCAAAATAAAACACACAAATGTAGTCGAGAACAAAAGAAAACCGTAAAACTTGATCCTATTCTTGAAAGGTTTTTCTAAAGTGTACTAACTTTTTCTTTTATATTTTTGAAATGACCTTTTTGGACAGGCCGTTCCATAAACACAAAAACATATTTCTGAAAAGACTTTTTTTGGAAATATAAAAAAGTGTATTCCAAAAGAACAAAACAAATTTTTGAAAAGGTCTTTCTGAATACACTAACTTTTTTTATACTTCAAAAAAGGTTTTTCCAAGATTATATTTTTGTACTTTCAAAAAGGTCTTTCCACAACTATAAAAAATTAGTGTATTATGAAAATGCCTTTCCAAAATATTTTTTTTATACTTTTGAAAAGACTCTTCTGAAATTATATTTTTATACTTTTGAAAAGACCTTTACATAATTATGTTATTTTGTTATTCACACTCCCTTAATTTTTTTTTTCAATGATGCTCTTTATTAACAAGCATAGTTTTATTGTTTCAAAATTCAATCTTTAAAAGTCTATCAACATGTTTCAGAAACAAAACATTTGAAAGTCAATTTATTACACAGGATTAAATTTCTAAAAATCTATGTGTATATTGAGATGAAAGTCTCTCTTTTAATTTAGATGAAAGTGAAATCAAACTTTGCGATTTCCAAAATATTTCATACAATAGTATAGAAAGATGTTAAAGAGAGTGTCTTAGACACATTATCGCTAACATTTCTATCTTTTTGTCTTATATCTGAGATCACAAGTGTCTTTTGACCCAATGAGTCAAAGACTAATCTAACTTGTAGTTCGTGGTTGTCACTTATCAAAGATAATTTTTATAAACGATGAAAATTAAACATAAATTCTCTTATTAATTATATCATTTCTCACATGTGAACACAATTATCATTTCTATTGATTTTAATAGTGAACAAATAGTATGCATTTACATAATTCCAAAATTTAATTAAATACAAAAGTTTTATTACATATACTTTTTAGAATTTAAATTATGAAATTCACTTCATTTTTAATATAATTATTAATTAATGACACAACACTCACGTGTAAGAGCAATATTGGTGGAAAAAAATACGAAAACAATTTGTGGGCGCATGACATCCAATCACTTTACTTTAAAATTGATTTTAATCAAAATTATTATTTTAAAAATAAATATTATTCTAAGTTTTATAAATACTTATTCGTGCATCTTGTTGCTTCAAAGATTTTTCAGGAAGTTTCCCTAAAATAAGCTTTAACATTATTGTGGAGTTATTAAAATCTTTCTCCAACACAGGATTCTTTTAACCGAGATGAACATAGGAGACTCAAATTGCAATTAATATTTATTTTTTTGGAAAAAAGATGATTGGTTTGAACCTGTTTCAATTAATAATTGATTAATAACATCATGAAATATTGCTTGATTATGACAATTAGTTCAATTATATTGCTTCTTTACCCACGAGGGTTGATAAGAAAATAAGCTAATAAATGTATTGACTTCTCCTCCTTTATCACAACGAGACAATGTATGTGGTTGGAAGGACCACCTCTTGAGGTGTGCCAGTTATTAGCTTTTATTGTTAGAAAATAGAATTTACGTTTTGCCTCTTAAAAAAATTATGTATTTCATTTTAAAAATATTATAATATATGAGTTGTATCAAATTGAAAATATTAATTAAAATGTCTTAACCTAAAGATATTAATTAATACGTCACACTTACACCCAACAAAGAAAATGTAATAGTAAATTTGTCGAAATGCTTTGCACACATGAAAAATAAAATTACTAGAGACATTTATAAAGATAGTACAATATAATGAATTAATGATTGTTTTTCAGTCCCTGAAAAAATTGAGTAGAGCTTGAAGACCAATAAGTACATTATAGGAAATTAATAAAAAGAATCTCTCAACGAATAATATAATTGAGAATTTGATTTTTATTTGAGTCTAATAGTAATAGAATATGAATATTGTAAATGTTATTGTTATATAATAATGATATATATCATAATAATTAGATAAATTATAATTTTAATTATATTCATACTGATTGTATGAGTATGAAATATTGATATTTTTGTATTGTCATATAAAGATTATATTTTAAATAAATAGCGTGATGTATACATTATAATTTTTTTAAAATTTTCACATGTATAGAAATATATTAGTACTTTTAAACAATGACAGAAAAAATGATACTGCGTCTTCTATGTTTTCTAACCCTTTTAATGGGTTAGAAAATTAAGCACACAATCACATCAAATTTAAAAAGTAAAACGATTGCATAGACTTTGAAATTGTTAGTCTTTGTGGAAATATTTATTGTTCTTAGTTCTAAGTAGACTTTTCTTAGTATGATATCAATCCTAGAAAGAATTAGAAATACTCTAACGTGCAATATACGAATGTGTTGGAAGAGAGGAAAGAAAATGAAAACGAATAAAAAAATGTTTAAAATTTGAATTAAAAAAATTAGAAGGAAAGAAAATTGAAATTGCCAAAAGTAACACACATTTCCATCTCTCTTCTCTGTTTTTTTTTTCTTCTCTTGTACACCTTACACCTATTTTTATCTTTGAGGGACACTATCAATACTCTTTTCTGTTATTGATTGAAATTTATAAAAAAAAATTATAAATGTTAATGGTTTTACATCTAAATTAAGAAATATATAATCATTAATTGAGAAATAAAGCTCCCTAATTCAAATTTATAATTTTTAATAATCTTTAGTCATTAATATACAACATTAGAAAAAAAGAGTTTTTTTTTTTCTTTATAACGACAAAAGGAGTACTAGACACTCTCACTAACAATATTTCTCTTCTTTTTATTTTTCCACCATCTCAATCACTTTACCACTGAAACCACACCAACTACCACGCTGTCCCACAATTTTCTCTTATTTCATTGGCTAAGTGCATTCTTTGCCTTTCCTTCATCTATATAACCTTTAATTTGGTTCACAATTAGGAGAGGATGTCTTCTAGGCTTGAAAGGAGCATATTAAATACTTAGGAATTTTTGTGATTTCGTTTATTCTCTTGAATTAGAAAATATATTAGGACCTTACTTTAGAGCATGGTATTAATTTTAAAAATTAAGATTTCCCTTATTTTTCTAAAGAAAAAATAATTTTTTTTCAATTTAAATATGTTTTTGGGTTCTTTAAATTTGGATTGGTTTTGTTTTTTGTCCTACAAAATTTAATTTTTAGTTTTCGGTTTCTCAATTTCGAAAAATATTCTTTTAGGCTCTCTCGACTGATTTTTGACTGTTTAAATGAATAACTTGTGGCATTTATGTGTAGGAGGTGGACTAAAAGAACACTTTTCAAAATTAAGGGACTAAAAATAAGTTTAAATTTGGGGTATCAATAACAAAAGCAATCTAAGTTTGATGAACTAAAAATATATTTAAACAATTATTTCAAGAAACTATGAAATTTGATTGAGTTAAGACCTTAATCTTTGTAAGTTCTTGATGTAGCCAAATAGGTAGATTCTGATTACAAAAGAAGGATTACTTTGAGAAATTTATTACTACCGTAAATCTCCTTATCTTGATTTTCATGATCAATGTTCTAATATTGAGATTTTAATTAGGGATGAAAAAACAAGTTCAATCCATTAGATTGAACCATTTAATATGCTAAACAGGGCAAGATAAGTTTAGATTTCCAACCTATTATTAAAATAGGTTCAACCTATATATGTGACAGGTTAAGCACGAGTTAGGTTGGATCAACCTGTTGGGTTGACTTTTCTTTTTGTTTTTTTTTCTTGTGTTTGATGTAACTCATCCAAAGTTGTTGAGGAGGAGGGTTGTTTTGTTCTTTTTGGTTTTTCTTTTTACATTCTGTGGTTGCTTTGCTCCCTTTCATTATTTTTTTCATGAGTTTTAAGAGTGATGATCTGAATGGGTGAAAAGAACAATTGAGGTGTGATTTTGTTATGGATATGGGTTGGTTATTGTGGGAGAGAAATGAGAGAAATTGATGACAAAAAGAGTAACAATTTTACATTGGTTGTTTCATAACTGATGTAGAAAGACAATTTCTATGTTGGTGATAAAACAATTGATATCGATGTAAAAAAGGGAATACATTTTACATAGACAAGATTTACACATTGGTTGTAGAATTGATACACAAAGCCTGTTTTGACATGCAAATATCTCCCCTCCATTGGTGAATTTAAAACCAAGTGCAAAGACTTGAAATTGCTAGTCTATGCAAAACATTCATGTAAAGACAAATTAGTCTTGCATTTCTTGTACTTTAGCAAAATAACACATCATATTTCTTGGTGGGCTTAAATAATTTTTCGGTCCCTCTAAAATTTGAGATTTTTTTCAGATTTTTTTTGGAATATTTTAGTCCTTGTAATTTTAATATTTGGTTTTAGTTCTTGTTATCAACTATCAATATTTACTGATTATGTAACAGTAATGTTTGTACTTCATTGATTTGTCACATTATCAATGAATTTGGCAAACTATCATGTGTAAATTTTTTTAGTAAATTGAATTTTAAAATTCTCATATATTCAAAATAATTGATGATGTTAGATTAGTTGATCAGAGATTTAAAAACATAATTTATCAAAAATAATTACACATGATTTATTGCTAAGATCTTTGATAACATGACAAGTCAATGAATTATTAATGTAATAATTACATGTTCTGTCATCAATTAATGTTTTTACTTGACAATAAGGGCTATTTTTTAAAATTATATTTTACTGGCTCTTTAACTCCACCACCAATCTTCATAACCTTTTCCTTAAAGATAACATGTTAGAAGTGTTGTGGAATTTGTGATCCGACGTCGCAAAACCGACCTCGGCACCACAACCGACGTGGAATTTCTGACCCGAGCTAAATGCAAGCTCGACTACTCAGCACTACACGTGCTTGGATAGACCGCCTCCTCTTCAAGCTCGACACCACGTCCTCCTGATCAGCTGGGAGCTTCTCTCAACCAACCGTAACATTGGGGTGTCACAGCTCAACCCAGAACAACCCCAAAACCCAGATAAACACAGTAAATGCAGCGGAAACACAGGATCAACAAAAAAATGAGAGTAGATAGGGAGAGAATCAACACACAAAATAGCTTTACGTGGGAGAAAACCTCCAAGAGGAAAACCCACGGGACCAAGTCCAGAAAACGATCCACTATTCAGAAATAATGAATACAAATGCTCGACGGTCACTCACCGGAGCCACCAGCCTCGTTACAACAGTAGTGAACAAAAATACCCTCAACAAGACACTCTCAAGCTCTCGGAGACTCACCTCAACGGCCAACAATGTCGGAGAACATTCACTCACTGTTTTCACTCAGCTCTCACACTGCCGCAACCTAGCGTCAGCCTTCACTCTGTTTCTTGCGTCACCTGCCTCCATCCATAAAGGGAGTATTTATAGAGAGGCGTCACATTTAGGGATTTACCCTAAATGGTAATGGGCCGAGGTCAACTTCCTCGGGATCTGGGCCCAATAACCTTTTTCCCTTTTGCACCTGGGAGTTTGGGCCAGCATTAAACGGAACATACACCAACAAATCTCCCCCTTCCGATTAATGCGACAAACTGGCTATCCGGACAAAAGCCGGCCTTCCACTGGTCGATTCGACCTCCTCTAGACGGTCTCTTACCGACCTCGCTGATCGCACTTCTGCCGATCTCAACTGCTCGGACTCCTTCCGAGCTCACTTGATCGGTCACACCTGCCGACCTCACCTGGTCGGTCACTAGCCGACCTCCTCTACTCGGCCTCCTGTCGAGGACTTCTACTCGGCACTCAACTTGCCGAGTAGGCCTACCCGACATCTCATGTCGAGCTCACGAGCTCGGCTCCCACACAGCAATCTTCGAGCTTCATTGCTGGTACCGGCTTCGTCATCATGTCAGACCAATTCTGACTTGTGTGCACCTTTCCAAGTGTGAGTTTGCCGACCTCCACCGCATCTCGGATCCAATGATACCGAACATCAATATGCTTAGTGCGGGAGTGATATGCCGAGTTCCGCGCAAGATGGATTGCGCTCTGGCTATCACACTTCAAGACGTACTCGTCTTGTTCATGGCCGACCTCCTGGAGAAAACTCTTCATCCACAGGAACTCCTTGCACGCCTCAGTAGCTGCAATGTACTCGGCCTCGGTCGTCGAAAGTGCCACACACTTCTGCAGTCTTGATTGCCACGCAATTGCTCCTCCAGCAAAGGTCATCAAATAACCCGACGTCGACTTCCTCGAGTCGGTATCTCCCCCTAAATCAGCATCCGAGTAGCCTTGCAACTCGGCCTTGCCATCTCCGAACCGAAGACACACACGTGTCGTACCTCGGAGGTATCTGAAGATCCACTTCACTGCTTCCCAGTGATCTTTGCTCGGATTTGACATATACCGGCTAACAACTCCAACTGCATGGGTCAGGTCGGGTCTAGTGCAAACCATTGCATACATTAGACTCCCCACTGCAGATTGGTACGGGATCTTCTCCATCTCTGCTCAGTCTTCATTCGAGCTCGGACATTGCCTCTCTTTCAGCTTCAAATGTCTGGCCAAGGGGGTGCTTACTGTCTTGGCTTTGTCCATGTTGAACCTCTTCAGGATCTTCTCAACATACTTCTCCTGACTTAGCCACAGTAGCTTCTTCTTTCGATCCCGGATAATCTTTATCCCGAGGATCTACTTTGCTGGACCCAAGTCCTTCATAGCAAAGGACGAGCTCAATGCCTTCTTCAAGGCAGCAATCTTCACCTTGTCTTGCCCGACAATCAGCATGTCGTCCACATATAGTAGCAAGATCAAGAAATCTCCGGTCTCATACCTCTTCACAAATACACAGTGGTCGGCATCCATCTTCTTGAACTTGTGGTCGGTCATGAAGGAGTCAAATTTCCTGTACCACTGCCGAGGTGCTTGCTTCAAGCCATAGAGACTTTTCCGGAGTCGGCACACTTTGCCCTCACAACCCGGCACTTCAAATCTTTCGGGTTGTTCCATGAAGATTTCTTCTTCTAGCTCACCGTGAAGGAATGCCGTTTTCACATCCATCTGTTCCACCTCCAGATCCGACGTCGTCGCCATGGCCAAGACTGCTCGGATCGAGGTCAATTTCACAACAGGAGAGAAAATTTCATCAAAATCTACTCCCTTCTTCTGATTGCAGCCTTTCACTACAATCCGGGCTTTGAATCTCGGCTTCTTGCCGACCTCATCCTGTTTGAGTTTGTACACCCACTTGTTCTTCAGAGCTCGCCTCCCCTTGGGCAGCTCGGTCAACTCATACGTCTGATTTTCATGCAGCGACGTCATCTCGTCCTACATGGCCTTCTCCCACTCAGCTCGGTCTGAACTCTCCACCGCCTCATCAAAGCTCTGAGGTTCTCCCTCCTCGGCAATGATGGTATACTCGTCAGGTGGATACCTAGAAGAAGGTCTTCTCTCTCTAGTGGGGTACCTCGGCTCTTCTTCTTCACCTTCGGAATCCGGCTCTTCATCTACCCGGACCCCGGCATCAACTTGCTGGGCATCATCTTTATTCATGTCGTCTCCAACTACGTCCTCGGTTTCTCCCCCTGCTTCAGCATGCACTTGAGGGATGGGTTCTTCTCCACGGACAGCAACCCGAACTTTGGGCTTCGAGATGTCATGGATGTTCTCATCCTCATGGAAGACTACATCTCGGCTCCTTACAATCTTCTTCCCGATTGGATCCCAAAGTCTGAAACCAAACTCATTTCTCGGTGATCTGAGATAAATGCACTCCTTCGTCTTTGCATCCAGCTTCCCTCTCTCATCTTTGTGAATGTGCACGAAGGCCCGGCATCCGAACACCCTCAGGTGATCATAGGTCGCTTTCCGACCTGTCCAAATCTCCTCTGGAATCTCCCCTTCCAAAGGCCTCGACGGTGAGAGATTAATCAAATCAACAGCCGTCCTCACGGCTTCTCCCCAGTATGCCTTTGACAATCCTGCATTGGATAGCATACTCCAAACCTTCTCCTCAATAGTCCGGTTCATCCTCTCAGCGAGTCCGTTCAGCTGAGGTGTTGATGAGGATCAAGAAAATGAGTGAAGAGCCTAGATACCTCCAATGTTTTGAACATAACTTGAGTTTTAGATATCTGTTTTAGGCGTTCTTTGATGCGTTTGAAAGCTCTAAAGATTCCCTACAAATTGTATTTCTAGTCTCAAGTCCAAATTCTGCATCTATGATGATGAAAATAGGACATAAAGTTCAGCACGAAT
>PYAF01001495.1:36418-48538 GCA_007407185.1 Glycine tomentella | reverse complement strand
ATTCAATAATGATATTAAATATAACCATTACTTAAACTATTTAAATTTATGATGAGTATTACTAGAATAAAATTTAAATTTATGACATTATAAATTAAAATAGTTAATTTAACTATTTTTTTATTTTGATAAATTAGTTATTTATTTTTTAAATATGTGAATAGAGGTAATATATGAGAAAAAAATTATATATATAAAATGATTTTGGATAATCATACATGAACTTGAACATTACAAATACTTTATTATTACTTTTAATTTCTTTTTATCTCACTTTTTACTATCACACTATCATATTATATTACCTATTATACTTATACTTCTCTTTCTTTTTTTCTTTTTCTCTTCTTAAGTGTCAACTAACATGGCATGTATTATTTTTTTAATATTTTTTTCCGTAAATTTTAAGGGGACCGTAATTCTTTTTAATGGCATTTTAAATACATTTAATTTTGAAAAACTTGGGGGGCCATGGTCACTGCATGTATACATCCATTTTCAATTTTATGAACAAATATAATTCTGTCTAGATCTTGTAATCCACCACATCAATTTTTGTAAAAAAAAAAAAAAATGCTGACTGTTGCAGATGTGCTGCACGCTTCTGATCAGAGAAGAAAGCATTGTTGGTTGCTACAAGTGCGAAATATTTCTTTAGTATAGGAGTTTACAATGTTTTGTATTTAAGTAATGTACTGCAAAATCTTGTTTCCAGAAACTTAGTATGATATTGTTGTATTTTATTGTAAAATATATTTGTAATGCTGTTTATTTTTCATTAATGTGCTTAGATCTGTGATATCTAAAATTTGACCATTTCATCTTCAACAATGCTTTTTGCTATATTCTCCTTGTTCGGCTATACTTACTGTGAATCAAATTTGTACATGATCAAAGAACAATGAAAGATACCCTATTAGTTTCTAGTTAATACCAGCATATTTGCATCCTTGTGTTAGACCCATGCTGTACATGCACTTTTGCTTCTCCAAAAGTTGTAAGCAGAGAATTAAAATTTGCATCAAGCTAGTTTTAGGTTGCTGGTCTTATCATATTTTAGGTTTATTTGGGTAAGTTTTTTTTAGAAATACTTTTTAAAAAAAATAAGAAGAAAAAAAAAAACTTTTCCATTAACAAAAAATAAGTCATCTGTTAACTAATTTTTAAAAGTTCACCATTAAAGATGAGATGACATCTACAAATAAGTTAATGGACAACTCATTTTAACTTATGGAAAAGTTTATTTTATTTTTTTTCTTCTTAATTTCTTTCTGAAGTATTTCTAGAAAAACTTATATCCAAATAGAATCTTTATGAATTTACTCACAATTATCATGAAGATAAACAAGGGTATATCCGTAATTAAGAGAGGGATGAGGATACATATGCTAGAATTAATAATACTAACTTAATTAAAATATAAATAATTAGTATTGTATTTATTTTTAGGCTAAATGATCATTTTAGTTCTTTATCTTATTTTATAGGTTCAATTTGGTCTTTCATTAAAAAAAATCATTTTATTCCTTTATCTTGTTTAAAAGGTTTATAACAGCTTTCTATTTTTTTAAAACATCCACTACTAGAAATAAAGCATTCGATGACGGTTTTGGGTCACATTTGACCACGGTTTACATATAGTCGTCTTCCTCAACCATCTTAGATTTCATGAATTTTAAGACAATTTTCAATGAAAATCGATGTTGTTTTTTAATTTTTTATAAAATATTTATTTTGTTATTCCTCTAACCAATCCTGCAATCTCAATGTTTCCAGCTCCTTCGATATGAATGCTTCCATTAATGTCTCATCCTCCTCATTAATTTCCAAGTGAATTACAAAGAACGAACACATAATAACAAAGGTCATTATCACACTACTACTAATAATAATAATAGATAAAAAAGGAAAAAAAATGTCCTCCTCTCATCGTCATTGACATCGTCATCAAATCCCTCATCATTATCACCCTCTTCCTCCTCTCCCTCTACACTGTGTCACCTTCTATCGTCGTTTTCAAAGTGTTTATGACAGTTTTACATAAAACCGTTGTTAACCTTTTAGAAAATTGCACCTCCCCTGGAACAACAACCATTTCGATAAATCGTCGTAGAATACAATTTTTCTAGTAGTGATCCACTTTGGTACTCATCTTATTTAAAAGGTTTAAAATGGTCATTTAACTAATTAAATATCCAAAATTATATTTTATGGAAGTATTATTTGATAAAAAAAATATATATAAATATTTTATCCAAAATGAACTTTTTAAAATATAAATAATCATTTTGAATGATTAAAATGAGATAAAGAACTAAAATGAATTTTTAAAAGATGAAGTAATCATTTTGAGCAAAATAAATAAGATAAACAACTACAATAGTCAACTACAATAGTCATTTAACCTTTTTTATTATCGCTATTATTATAAAACTAAATATTGAAAGAATTAAAATAAATAAGGCTTAAATACTTTTTTTATCATACAATTTAGCACTTTTTTCATTTTCGTCTTTGTAATTTTTGTTTGTTTGTCATTGTAAAATTTAGCACTAAGCCTGAATAATGGGTATGTCTATGAAAAATAAATCTATTATGTTATTTTTATTTTTAATTATTAATTTTTATTTAATCAAGTTTTATATACAAACTTTTAGGCCAAGCCAAATATTAATTAAGCTTTGTTATTTTAGTATGTCCATGTAGAAAATGAACAACCCATGGCCGAAACTAGCTAGCCTCTAAACACAAGTTAAATTAATTATCGTTTCAGCCTTTATATTTTTGACTTTTTAAATTAAATATTTATGATGTTTTCCGATCATTGTTAACAATTGCTAATATTTTTAAAATATTTATTATGACATAATTGATTAGCAAGGCCGGATCCAAATGGGACAAAGAATTGGGTTTCACTCTCATATTAATTAAGATAATTTTGTATGCATAATTAAGCTAGTTATTTTTTACTCCTCCAGTACTTATTTTATGGATATGTTCCAGTTAATTTATTTATTTTAATAAATAAATATGTTCCTGTTTGCATAAGAGTATAAAATGGACAATAATCTGATTTCACGCCAAGCTCATATTAATGGTTGAATAAACTAATTTACCATTAAAAAAATGAGCGACAAAGAAAAACGTATCAGGATATCCAACAATAGGTGGTATATATAATGGTTGGTATTATTTTAAGATGAAAATGGTTATAATTTTTTTTGTACAGTTATCAAATCACATACAATTCATTATATATAATAAATTTATTGATTTTTAAAATAATTCAAACAGATTAAATAATAATGTATATTTTTTTAAAACTATCAATGCATACATATTAAACTTTTTTAATTTAAATTATTGAATGATAAATTTTATTACATTATTTGTGGTTAAATACATACCAAAAGCTCGAAGCCTTTGCACCAATTTCATATCCTCTCACGTGATTGACTGGCTTAATATTCTACCCTACAAAGCATATTAGATGTGTAGTGGCATATTGGCTATAATTGGATATGCAACTTTGACAAGTTGAAGAATGAAAAACATGAACTCACTGAGCGAATTCTTAGTGGTATGTTGTCGAGTGAAGGAATTGAAGTAGAGGGGTAAGTGGGTGTAAGTTATTGATTCGAATTGAGTTAAATCAACTTAAATAATTTAGATTGAATAATTTTGTATTTGGGTTATATACAAATTAAATCATCAATCAAACATGATGAATTTTGGTTAGGACATGAATTTTAATATTTGAATCCGTTTACTCGATAGTTGACCATTTTTTTATTAAATTATTATTAATATTTGTAATAATATATATATATATATATGTGTTGTTCGTTTCTCAGAACATAAATGTACAGCACAAAAGTACTGTGTGATTGTTGTTTGATCACTCTAACCCTGCAGCTCCAAGGATATCAATGGAGGATGATTCCTCGGGACAGAAGATCACAAAGATACACCAATTGACGTGGGGTGTGTGCTCTGTGTAATTGAAAGAGAGAGGGTTAGAATGTATATATATCTTTTAGATGCTTATACCGACGTATTTATAAGCACATTACCTTGCCATTGATTATACGAACTGCTTCCTATATTTCCGGCCTCAATCTGCACGTTCGTAACCGCTCATGTGGACTAAGTCTTAATCCACGTGTTTGGAACCTGTTGAACAAACATTATAACAAATTGGGCCTTAGTGTTAGGCCCAACTTATTGCTCCATAACAGTTGTCCCCCAGCCCGATTATCAAGTAATCTTGGTGACCGGGATGTATTGCGCTCCGGTTAGAAATCTTCGACCATGAACTTTTGCCGACTAGAAATATTCCGAATAACGTAGGATGATGATCATCTGAAACTGTGTCGTACTAGTGGTCCGAATGATTTATACTTCCCTCCATCCGAATAGGATCACCCGACCACAGTTGCCCCTAAATAAGCTTCGAGACATTTTCCGATTAAAATATTGACACGGCAAAAATATCACCGGGTAGAATATTTCCTCGAATACACGTATCCTGGCATAGCAAGGAGGAGACACAACTGCGGGTAGCCAGCATGCCTTTGACGGCCATTGGCCTTCCCTTTATATGGGCGGTTACTATTCCTGCCATTACTGTCGGGCGATGCATTCACATCTCCAATAATCATTGCACTCTTTATGATTTGACTTCCTTGCCCCCAGATACAAAATGTGTTTTTTTTTCCAATATGCCCTTGCATCGTTTCATTTCTTTAATTGCGGTTTCATGAATCGTTTCATTTCTAACTGGCGGTTATTTCCTTTGTATTTGAAATATTTCCAAAAATCCCACATTTCTTCTATTTCCTTTCATTGCACTTGTCATTTCTGTCATTTTCTCCTGCTTTTCTCTTCCTGTTCTCTCTTCTCTTTCTACATTCCTTCGACTTTTCTTCGAGTGCTTTCTTCATTCATCCACCCTCAATTTCCAATATCTCTCCTTTAACAGGTATTCTCTCTACTCTTCTTTCAGCTTTTGCTTTTATAAGTTCATAATTTGATAGTTTACGCTTTCATTAGTGATTAGGGTTGTATCGTCTCCTATTTCTTGTACTGGATTTCCTTTTCTTCTACTTCTATTCCTCTTCTGGTGTTGCATTTCGCCTTTTATTCATCATGAAAATGTCCCCAGAGGAAGAGGCGGAATTGCGGAAACGCGTCGGTCCTAGGGCCGCCTGGTTATTGTTTGGTGTTCCTCTCCCGCCGGGGGAAAGCGAGAGTGACCCCCTTCGCAGCCACACTGGAGGCTCTTCCTCCTCCAGAAAACCAAAATTTTCCGCCGTACCCAATACTCCAATCATCCCTCTACCGCCGTATTCCCTGGGTGGGTCTAACCCCGCTGGTGTTCTTCCACCTTCTTCAGTGGGCCAATCTACCCTAGCCTTGACCCATTCTAAACCTTCGTCCATCTTGGGCCCTCAAATTTCTAGGCCCATAAACGCTAATGACCCAAGGGATCCTTCATCAGGAATTCCTTGTCGTCGTTTTAATCCTGTCACCGGTCTCTCTTCTTCTTCTTCGGATGAGACATCCTCCTCGTCTTCAGATGACATAATGGAGGTTAAGTATGACGCCTGTGTTGACTGCGTTTCGGGGGCCATGTACTATGTTCAATGTGGTTCTAACGATGTCGCTGACTCTATCTTAGGGTCATGTCGGCATAACCCCATACTCTCGTCCACCAAAAAACCCCAGCCGAGGTCGCATACCCGTGTAGGCGGCCGCGAGGTTCCGGCCTCGGCCTCTCCTAATTTTGACGTGCCATCTCCAGGGTATGTGTGCTAATTCTTTTTATCTTCTTTTTGCGTAGGTATAATGGATGTTTCCTTGGAGGTTATAGACGAATCTCTATCTACCGAGTCCGAGTCGAACGTGGCTCCAGTTCTACACCTAAGTTTCCTTGGGTCACCTATGAAGTTCTTAGGACTTTTTCCGTCCTTGAGTTAGCCGACATAGTCTCCCTTCCCGTAGGTAAGCAGGACGGGTTTGGGATCCGGGCTCCCTATTCGGGTGAGCCCATATGTGCCTACCGGGAAGACAATGATCCCAACTTCTTTTTCTTCTAAGAAGCCGTAGTTTCTCAAATAGGAGTATCATTCCCCTTTACCTCCTTCGAAATGGAAGTATTAAACCATCTCCCGATAGCTCCTTCTCAGCTCCATCCGAATAGTTGGGGATTCGTGAGGACCTTCGAGCTATTTTGTGGAGACCTTGAGATCCCCTGCACGATTCCTCTTTTCTTTTATTACTTCTACCCGAACACCCCAAGGACGGGCAGGGAACCGCCCGAGCGCAAGGGATGGGTCTATCTCCGGAGTCAAAGTAAACGTAAATTGATTGTTCCGTTTACAGACTCTTTCCGCGGGTTTAAAGATAAGTTCTTCAAGGTTGCTGCCGCTCTCGATCAGCAACCATTTTTCCTTTGGGGGGAAGAATCCGACGACGTGGAGTGGTCGTTCCCTCTGTATTGGTCGCGAGACCATTACTGTGAAGACCGTTCTTGCTATAGGTTTATAGAGGAGTCATTGTCCGACTCCGAGGCCTCCGCCATCTCCGTCATCACATAATACCTTGACACTTGTGGGTCGCCACATGCGGCCGATTACGTTCGTCGTGCCCGCGGCAGTTCCTCCAAATACTGTAATCATGCTTCTCTGTCTATTATGTTCGTTATTTTGTTGAACGTTATTTCTAACATATCTTCTATTGACATAGTTAACATGGGGCAACAATCAACTCCGTCATCGAAGTCTGCCTCCGATGCCGCCGCCGACCCCAAGTCGGTTGAGCCCAAGGACAAAGGGCCAACCACGGAGAAAACTCCTGCCCCTCAAGTGCCGCCGAAGGGTCAGAAACGTCCTCCTCCATC
This sequence comes from Glycine tomentella, assembly GCA_007407185.1. NCBI lineage: Eukaryota > Viridiplantae > Streptophyta > Magnoliopsida > Fabales > Fabaceae > Glycine > Glycine tomentella. Next base: position 41,637 of record PYAF01001495.1, on the reverse strand, counting down.
CTTCCGGGTCGCCCTGGAGGCTGATAAGAAAAGGGTCAAAGTTCAACACAGGCCTGTAGCCTCCAAGCATTTCGTTCATCCCCCCTCGGCCTCAGGCACTCCCACTGCTGCGCTCGCTGTCTCTGCTGCCGGGGTGCCTACTCCTCCGTCTAGCTCCCCCATCCAACCCGGTCGGCCTGAGTCTCAGGCTGTGTCGGGTAACGTTTGGAAAAAGGGGGTGACTGAAGAGTTGGTCAAGCTGACCAAGCCTCCTAGCTTTCTTCTTGAGCCGGGTGCCCCTATGGACGACGAGCTTGCCAAGCTTATCCGGATTGAGGAGAACGGTTACGAGTGTGCCTCTTTGGTGCGGGCCTTCGTTACCGTGCGGGAAAGGTATGTATTTTAAATAGTTATGTATACTAGTGAATTGGCGAGTTCTTACTCGAGTCTGTTTCAGGTACGGGGTCGCAGTGGAAGAGAAGAAGAAGATTCACCAAGAGCTCCTTGTTGCTAAGGCCGGGCTCGAGAAGGCGAAAGATAAATTTTCTGTTGAAACTCGGAAGCTGAAGGAGGACCTTCTTTCGGCTCAGGCCATCTCAGCTTCTCTGCGGGCTGATCTGGGCCGAGCTCAAGGTGCCCTTGAAATTTTCGAGCAGAAAACGGCTCTTTTAACTTCTACGGTGGACTCTTTGAAAGCCGCCCATGAGGAGGAGCTGGGTTCTTTGAAGAAAACTCTTGCCATAGCTGCCGAGGAATCCTTCAACAATACCCTTGAGGTGGTTAAGTTTCTAAACCCTGACGTGGCCCTCAATACTACCGGGATGCATTTCATGGCCTATGTAGATGAGGGCCGTCTGGTACCACCTTCCGAGGCTGAAGACTCCTCCGTTGCGGCTGCTGAAGAGCCGTGCAAGTGGATGATACTTCATCTTTGGCTCCGCCTACCGCTGTAAATGACCCAACGCCACCTAATCGGGATGAAGGACCTGTCGCCGACAACCAAGCTCCTAACTGAAGGGCCGGGATGCCGGTTTGACTTTGTATTTTGCTTTTCATTAATGTTAGGCTTCCAGGCCTAGTACATTGTCTGTTTTTATATCAATGATGATTTTATTTTCAAGTTTTCATACTCGGTGGTCAATATTATACGCGCGTAATTTTGGTTTCAACGACCAATTAAAATATCCGTATTGTATTATCAGGTTTATCCCCTCACTTGGGTTAGACTCGTACCATGAACAACTCCGCTATCGGATATGCTCCTTTACCGATTTGATCAGAACCGGCTAGCGTATCGTTCAAAGTTCTTAAAATCTACTCGGACAATTATATTGCTAACGAGACAATTCATCAAAGAAAGGAGAATCATTTTATTGATACCGGTAAATCATAATAAATCCGTAAAAATGAGAACCATATGTTTCGAGAAGGTATCTCGGCCCATACTCCCAATTAAAATTACAGACTCGAAATTTACAACAGCATATGCAACTAGTCAATATAATAATAAATTTCGTACTCGGAGACAGGCGTTCCGAGCATAGTCCTCGTAGCACGACACGGTCTCTGACAGAAAACCATATGAACCCGGTGAACGGAGTCGGGGTTCGTACTTTCCGTAAAAGACACTCGTATTGCTTTATTAACGGAATGTATCCCTGATTAAAGAGAACCATATGCACTTGGATGCATAACATCTGAGTTCATACTCTCAATAAAGGAGAAATCCGCATTCTTTGCTTAGCTGTAATATTTCTTCAGTTTATCTGCATTCCATGTTCGCTTAATCTGGACACCGTCCAAAGTTTCAAGGGTATACGCTCCTTTATCAAGCTTTTGAGCTACTCGGTAAGGCCCTTCCCAATTTGTCGCAAGTTTTCCGTCACGAGCATTCTTGTTCCCAATGTCTGCACGTCGCAATACCAACTCGGCTAACTCGAACTGTCGAGGGACTACTTTCCTGTTGTAAGCACAAGCCATCTGCTGTTTGATCCGAAGTTCCCGGGCATGGGCTGCTACTCGGGTTTCGTCAATGAACGCTGACTCTAGTGCCAAAACTTTGCTATTTGCTTCCTCTCCTTCCTTTAACACCTGGGTTCGTCGTCGTGATTGTTGTCCAACTTCAACCAGTATCATAGCTTCACTTCCATAAGTCATTCGGAAAGGCGTTTCTCCTGTTGATGATTGGACAGTGGTGCGGATCCCCCAGAGTGCATAGTACAACTGCTCGATCCAACTGGTTCCGGTGTCGTGCATCCTTTTCCGCAAAGCTTCTAAGATTGTTTTGTTTGCGTCCTCTGCTTGTCCGTTGGATTGTGGGTGCTCTACCGATGCGAATCGGTGCCGGATATGGAACCCTTCCATCATTTCCTTAAATCGTTTGTCTGTGAATTGTGTACCATTATCGGTAATGACCTCTCCGAGAATTTTGAACCTCGAGATGAAGTTTCTTTCGAAGAATCTTTGTACCCGGGCAGAAGTGATTGTGGCTAGCGGCGCCACCTCTATCCATTTAGTGAAGTAGTCCACTGCGACTATCAGTCATTTCATTTGCCCTTCTGCCGGCTTGAATGGGTCCAATAAATCCATGCCCCATTAGAATAAAAAGTTGAATAAAAGTACCAGGTTTGAGAAAGAGGACAAAGAGCTTGGAAAACCACACAAGGTTTGGACTTAAAGGAACTGGACCTAGCCTCTTTATTGAGCTACTTTTCCAAACAACTCCTACCCTTAGCCCAGCCACGTTACAAGCCTAAAAGACCTTTTGATCAAGTCATGCTTACAATTATTGAGAATAATTTCAAGCCTATGGTAATGCTGTGATTATGTTGAGTAAGAGGGTAACTATAACCTTATATACTTGAGTGAATGAGTGATTAAACACATATCTGTAAGGAATACTCAAGTACTTTCTTATTTTGACAGCATTGAAGGTATCATGGAGGCTTTGACTGAATGGATCATACATATCATGATAATTCTAGGATTGTAGCATGTGGTTTGTGTTTTGATTGTTAAATCTCCTTAAGTCTTGGAATTCTTTTCCGTTGCTAGGGATAACAACTTTTAAATCTGGGAATTGTTTGATGTGTTGCAAACACATCTTGTTTTTAATATAGTTTTAGGTTATAATTTAATTAAATATGTAGGAAAATAGAGTAGAATTAATTAAGTTTAGTATTTTTATTGTTTTAAACTTATTCAATACCATTTAAGCTTTTACAGGCCAAAAGAGGAGCTCAAGAGCAAAAGAAAGAAGAACCCAAGGTTTGAAGTGCCGCGCGGATAGCGCGGGAACCCGCGCCATCAGCACCATGGACACAAGTCAGACCAATTGATTCGACCAAGCCATGCCAGTAGCGCCTAATCCGCGCCAGTAGCGCGAGAAGCCCTGCACCAAGACTGAAGATTCGAACATCCCACGCTATCAGCGTGGGATGTCACGCTACTCGCGCCATGGCCACGCCAGTAGCGCCTAATCCGCGCCAATAGCGCGAGAAGCCCTACACCAAGACTGAAGATTCGAACATCCCACACTATCAGCATGGGATGTCATGCTACTCGCGCCATGCTTTCAAACAGACCGCGCTCTTAGCGCGGGATCATGCGTTGATCGCGCCAGGGTGATTTTGTTGCCTGATTTAAAAGATTTGTTTTCGATTTTGGGTTAGGCTTTTTGCTTAATTATTGTAATTAAAAGATTCTATATATATGAGGCCTCTGAACAGAGTTAGGGACCTACAGAGACAGCCAGAATACATCTAAGAACATAGTTTTAGCTCTCTAAACCCTAGAAATCAAGATTCAAAGCCAAAGATCTGCACAACTATGAATCATTCATCTGCTTTGGTGTTCTTGAGGCCTATGGCTGGCTAATTCTTGTATTGTGGGAAGGCCATGAACTGATGAGTTATCCTCTGTAATTTGACTGGTATTGAATACATATGTTTTGATTGTTTTAATTCTTTTCTGCTTATATTTCATCTTATTTGGACTTGATCACTTCACTTAAGTATTGAGGGTTAGGATTCACAATGGGAACGTTGGGGTTCTAATTTCTGACCTGTTAAGAATAACATTCATTCTTCACCTAGGAATAGGGACGCGTGAGTGCGGAGTTTATAATATGTTCTTTACATGCTTAGACTGATAGACTTCACTAAGGAATTAGTTTTTCAATTCAGTTTAAAGGGTTAATTCACTAAGGAATTAGGGATTAGCTAATAATGAAAAGACTTATTCTCCGAGCAATCATAACACGAACCCATATGATTTATTCTCTGTATGCTTAATTTGACAGAATCGCTAAAGGTTTAGGGTTCTTGATCGAATTAAAGGGTGTAATCACTAGTTATCTAGGATTAACAATTATAGGAGAGATTTATTATATGTGAACCTTAAAGTAATAATCCAGTCAAGTGAAAGAGGTAATACTCAGAAGGAATTGTGCCTGACCACAATTATCACTCATTTGGTAACATTCTTAATTGTTTACTGTTCTTTTAATTTATGTTTTAATCCAATCAATCAATCAACCAAACTACTTTCTCTCAACTTTCATTGTTTTTACATTGTTGCGTACTCGGCAAGTGCACCGGTCGCTCAAGTAATAAAGTGATAAGTTAAGTATCGTTCCCAACGAGGATTGTTTGGTCAATTAAATCATAAATCGTATCTCAAGGTTGGATGACAAAAGGTAACTAAGAGAAATGTGTTGTTGTGTGAAGTAAATGAAAAGCTAAATGTAACATAAACATAAACATAAATGTAAAGCATTATATACAAGATAATGGCTGTACCAAACGCAACCTAGAGTAACTAGGGAACCCACATCCAACACTCCTAGCATTCTTCATGGATTAATTGCAACATTCATTTACACTACCTATTTAGCTAGTGTGTTCTTCTTATATTGACTAAGCTTGGATCCCTCGCCACTTAGTTCTTTAACTCACACTCCAACCCTAATCCTTTAGTGATTTTTAGTAAGTTAAGCATTAAGCAAACACACAAATGAACCCAAGCCACGAGCACCCATCCTTATTCCTAGGTGATGTTAGCAAGTCACCACACTTGGTTCCAAGACTAGAGCCCCAATATTCCTATTGTGAACCCTAGCTCTAACCTCTCACAAAGATTGGCCAAGTCTAAGAAAGAGATGAAAGCATTCAAGCAAAGTGTAATGAAATAGCATAGCATAAAGGAACAATAACATACAACCCAATCCAAATGAAAGTTAC
>PYAF01001495.1:19598-35052 GCA_007407185.1 Glycine tomentella | reverse complement strand
GAACCCTAGCTCTAACCTCTCACAAAGATTGGCCAAGTCTAAGAAAGAGATGAAAGCATTCAAGCAAAGTGTAATGAAATAGCATAGCATAAAGGAACAATAACATACAACCCAATCCAAATGAAAGTTACATAGAATGTTTGCCCTAAGTACAAAAGGAAACTAGCCAAACCTCAACATGGCTGGCCTTGGTACAACAGAAGGAAGCATGAATGCAGATACATAAGAAAGGAGAGGAAGGGAAGAGGGAAGAACCCTCTTCCCCTCACACCCAAACCCTAGAATCAACTCCCAAGCCTTCTTCTTCTCCTTTGGTGATGAATTTTCGTCCAAAAACTCCTTCATTCAGTGCTGAGGCTCCTTATTTATAGAGTAGCAAGTGCAATCTCTGTTTTGCCCTTATTATGTAGAGTTCTGCGACCTGTGGCGCTCCTGGCGCCAGCACGGCGCTCTTGGCGCCAACATACAGATAGAACGGCGCTCCAGGCGCCAAAATGGCGCTCCAGGCGCCAAAATGGCGCTCCGGGCGCCGGCTGGACAAATCTTGGCGCTCCTGGCGCCAGAACGGCGCTCCGGGCGCCGGCTGGAGAAACTGCGGCGCTCTTGGCGCAGGACCGGCGCTCTTGGCGCCAAGGTCCAGAACGACAGCGCTTCGGGCGCCAGAACGGCGCTCCTAGCGCCAACATACAAAACTAGCCTATGTACCCCCGGGGGTACATAGGCTTGATGACACCAGACCTTCTGTTCTGCATAATTCTCTACTGTTTCACCTGCTAAACATCAATCTAGACCAAAATACCTCATTAAAGCACATAATTGATATTCATACCAAAAGGAAGCTATTTATCATATAAAATGATGCATTTAACGATCTAATTAAGCTTGGAAACATCATGTGCTAGGCGCATATCATACATTCAATCACAATGATTCATTATTACTGTAGAATTACACCAATCCCTGTGGAGACGATAACTCACTTACCTAACTATATTACTTGTGAACGATCGGTGCACTTGCCGTAATCGCACAACAGTACTCTGCTTATGGTTTTCGTTTCTGTCTGGATTTTCGACTTCAGAATACATTGCGTTTCAATTCCAGTGCTTATTTCGTTTCTGCTTCAAGTTTCGTTTCTTGTTTTCTGCTTTTGTTTGGGTTTCGTTTATCTATTCTGCATTTAATTTCGTTTCTGTTTTAGTTCGTTTTAATGTTTATCTACTATCCAATTTGTGTTCCTGTTGCTATTTTCGAATTCATGGAAGGCTAAACCCTAGGGTTGGACCCTAGGACAGATTGCAAATCCTTTAATGGAGGTTCTCTGTAATTGCAATTCGTTTTCTGCTTGATTCTTCCTTGTTGGGTCTCTGTTCTGAATTTTTCGAATTAGGATCATGCTTAATGATTCTGAGTTGATTGATTCAGTAATCTCAGGTTGCTTAATCCTGAGAGCTTTGCCCTGACGAGGTTCACGTTTGCTTAATTCGTGTAATGAAGTTTTAGGTTAATCTTCGCTTAGTAGATTAATCTAGACTGATAAGGATTAAGTAGGATAGATTATCTTTCATGAATCAAGGATATTAGAGGCGCAATCTATTCGAAGGGTCTGACTTATTTTAATCACTGCCATTAATTTTGGTAATTCTATTTTATTTTTAGTATTCTTGCATTCTGTCAAAACCCCCCTTGCACTTTTAACCCCTTAACATAGACAATTGGTCCTTGAGAGACGACCTAGGAGTCACTACCTAGTTACTGCATTTAATTTATATTAATTTGACTAAGTGCGACCTCGTGATCACTTCAGCAAAGGGAATGTTGACTTGCAACTTTTTAAACATCTCTAGAAACTTAGCATATTGTTTCTTCTGCACTTGCTGCTTCATCTTCGAGGGGTAAGATGGTTTTTCAAATCTGGAAAAATCCAGAGGTTGCTTAGGTTCAGCTATGACTTTCTCCTTTCCCTTATCTTTTCCTTGTTCCTTAGAGCTACTGAATATTTCAGTTTCTGCAGACTTTTCAGGTTCTGCAGCAGCTTTTGGAATCTCCTCTTCAATAGCAGGTTCTTCTTTGTCTTCCTCTCTTGGCACTAGTTTGGTCTTTTCTTTAGGAGCAATGACAATCCCACTTCTAGTGGTGATGGCCTTAGCATGTTCCCTAGGATTAACCACTGTATCACTAGGGAATTGACCAGGTGGTCTCTCAGCTAGTTGCCTTGAGATTTGGCCAATTTGAGCCTCCAGATTTTGGATGGATGCACCTTGGTTCTTCAGCTGAGACCTTGTCTCATTCATAAAAGCATCCGTGTTCTGGATATGGTCATTGGTAGTCTTAGCCAGCTGCAACATAGCCTTTTCCAACTCAGAAGGCTCCTTGGGAGGGATGGGAGGTGGTTGTAAATAATGGTTAGACTTGTAGTCCAACCCACCTCCATGTGGCATTCTAGGATAGCTACCTCCACTCCCAGAAGCTTGGTTGTAATTTCTCTGATAACCTTGTGGTGGCCTTTGATCGTACCATACTTCATTGACTTGAATTGGGTCGGCCCCCACCAAGGTTGGACAGACATTGGACTCGTGGTCCCCTTGGCAATACTCACAAACAGCCACACCTACTTTGATTGATGAAGCTTGAGCTTTGGAGACCTCTAGCTTATCAATCTTAGCATTGAGGATGGCAAGCTGTTGTGATAGGAGTTTTTGTTCAGCCAACATTGCGTCTGTGCTACCCAAATGTATAACTTCCCTCTTTGGCTAACTTGCTATGCTCTCATTCTCGGTTCTAGCCAAAGAGTCTATCAATTCATGTGTTTGGGCAGCTGTCTTTGATCTGATGGTTCCTCCGGCTGCTCCATTAAGTACCAATTTTGATTTCGGTGACAAACCATTAAAGAAGATTTACACCTTCTTTCCAACCGGCATATCATACTGAGGACAACGCCGGATTAACTCCTGAAATCGATTCCATGCCGCACTTAGTGTTTCTCTATCGAGCTGTGTGAAGTTGGTGATCTCATTCACCAGACGATTATACTTTTCCATAGAGAAATACTGAGCGAAGAACCTAGCCATCAACTCATCCCAGGTAGTTATGCTATTAGAGGGCTGACGACCTAACCACCTGAGTGCTTTTCCTTTCAAAGAAAAAGGAAAGAGGCGGAGCCTAACGTCATCATCTGTCACTCCTTGGTGTCAGATGGTATCGCAGATCATCATGAAACGGTCCGTAAAGTCGTGAGGATCCTCATCATCCTCGCCGACAAACTAATTCTTCTCCGCCAAGCTGATAAGGGATGGGTGGATGTCGAAGTGATTGGCTTGAATAGGCGGCCTGACAATGCTAGAGGCTGGACGGACAAACAATGGAGCAAGAATATTCTCGATAAGTTCATCCTCCGGTCTTGGCTGCTCATGGTGTTGCTCAGCCATGTCTAGCTCTTCTTCTGATTCGTCTTTTTTTAGAGGTCGAGAACTAGACACTTCTGCTTCCTTTCTTTGTCTCGCTAGCCTCCGATTTCTCCTAGCAGTTTTCTCAATCTCGGGATCAAACTGAAGGTTCACAAGGTTAGCAGTACCTCGCATAAACTCTGGAAGCAGGTCAGTAATAAAATACATCCAACTTGAAAGATAAAAATTTATAATAAATTTGGCTAAAATAATCCCCGGCAACGGCGCCAAAAACTTGTTGCGTACTCGACAAGTGCATCGGTCGCTCAAGTAATAAAGTAGTAAGAAAAGTATTGTTCCCAACGAGGATTGTTTGACCAATTAAACTATAAACGATATTGATAAGTTGGACAACAAATAAAGTGAATGAATAAGGTTGTTGTTGTATGTGTACCAAATAAACTAAAAGTTAAATGTGAACATTAACTAATATGGACAAGTAAATAAAGTAATAATAATATGTAAAGATATGTAGCTAGGGCAACCCACACTTAATGTTTCTCCCAATGAAATTGTATTGTTTACTACACTCAAATACCTAAGCTATTCAGCTAATGTGTTTTTATAAATTAACTAAGCCTTGATTCCTCATCAACTTAGTTCTTTAACTCACACTAAAACCCTAATTCCTTAGTGATTTTCTGCAAGTTAAGCATTAAGTAAGCACATGAATGAGCTAAGCTACAAACATGCATCCCTATTCCTAGGTGATGTAAGCAAGTTACTACACTTAGTTCTAAACTAAGGCCCCAATATTCCTATTGTAAACCCTAACTCTGAGCTCTCACAAAGATTGATAAGTGAATAATAGCATTCAAGACATCCCAATGAAATTTACATCAAGTGCTTGGCCCTAACTACAATAAAAACTCAGCCAAACCTCATAATGAATGGCTGAAACACAAAAAGAGACATACCCAGCTGAAGCAAGGAAGACGAAGATGGAGATGCAACCCCACTTGTGCCTTCAACTTCCCAAAACCCTAGCTAAGGAACCCAAGCTTCTAAAACCCTATTTTTGTATTTTTCTCCCTCCAAAATCGTGCATTGAATGCTGAGAGTTAAGATATATGTAGCCCAGCTTGTGAAGTCTCTATTTTGCCCTTAATGTCTGCTGCTATCGACCTGTGGCGCCCTTAGCACGAGCCTGGCACCAGCTTCCAGAAACTGTGGCGCTGAAGGCGCCAACTTGGCGCTCCTGGCGCTGGCTGGAGGTGAATCTGGCGCTCCTGGCGTGGAATGTGGCACTCCAGGTGCCAGATTCCAGAGATGGTGGCGCTCCAGGCGCCAAGTTCCAGAGATGGTGGTGCCCTTGGGGCGGGAAGTGACGCTCCTGGTGTAACCACCACTTCTATTACGTATTTATTTTAAGATGACCGCTTTTGATTTCTTAATTTGTGACTGAAAATTTTTTTTCTCTACAATTTTCGAAAAATTTAATAATAATAATAATAAAATCCAAATTAAATTGGTTAAGTTTTTAAAACAGCTTCTTAAGACATATAGAAGTTTACGCGTAAATACCTATCATAATCTATAACGTACATCCACACACACACACACACACACATATATATATATATATCACATGACCATAGTATACAGTCCACTACAAATCCACAGTCCATATATAAATAGTCCATGGTACAGAACTAAATATAGATCATCATAAGCAGAGAATCACAACAGCTACATCTTCTAGTACAACACCGTCCATTTCACTGTTCTTCTGCTCGCCCAAATAATTTGGGGTCATCACAGGTTCAACCACAAGACACAAAAGAGGGTAAGTCATGATAAACAAAATTTAAATATATACAGAAATATTAAATATACGTAACTAGTTTAAATAAAATACAGAGAATATATTATAACAGTGATTAAAAGTCAATCATATTTTACTCTACACATGAATTAAATCATTTCTTTTTCATACACAACACATAAGAAAATGCATGCTCATCTTATTATATGATGCATGACTGAGATCTCAGCTTCACAACATCTCAATAATTGTGGCCACTGTCAGATAACCCCACCCCCAACTCAGTGGAAGGAACTTATCCATGCGGTCAGGGTAGTCCAGTGGCGCGTAGGATTATCACTCCCATCCATGTGATCATCATGGTGGTGTGGTCCTCACTGGCTCAACTACCCCCTAGTTAAAACATATGGACTCAGTTTAGTTATCTGACACACCTCTTTATGAGGTTTATCATCTGATCATCTCGTACCCTACTGGGTATATGCGCATGAAAATGCATAACTGGTTCATTTTATATCTTGCAAATTATTATTTTATTTTCATCACCCCTCAACATCATAGAGTCATCTTCATATTGTCACAGGGTCATCATCACAGGATCATCATCACAGTCTCATCACAACATCACAGTCTCATCACAACATCACAGGGTCATCATCATATCATCACAGTTTCATCACAACATCACAGGGTCATCATCACAGTCTCATCACAACATCACAAGGTCATCATCACATCTTCACAGTCTCAAGTCCAAATGATTCCCCACAGTCCATATTACTCAATTTCTTTAGAAATATTTTATTCAATTCCATTAGAAATCTTTTACTGGTAACAGAAATAAAATTATATGATCCACAGTTAACAACACTATAAATACATAAATCAAGACTAAAGAAATCTCTCAAAATAAGCTTGTTTAAAGAACATATATTTCCTAATCAAACTAATTCATGGATTATAAACAACATATAGTAATTTATGGAATATAAACATCATATATATTGTCCATAATCAAAATAATTCATAGAATATAAACTAAATCCTTTGATTATCCTTTAGAACATTGTAAATTGTTTTAGATTGATTTAGTGACTTTCTACTAAGATTACTATCATAGTCCTTTTGTTAATTATTTTTCCAAGGCTTCTTAATTCCTTAATTCCCCTTAAACCATCTTAAACCATCCTAATAATAGCTCTTGCATATATTTAAATTTAATCTATCAAAATTCCCTCACCTTTTCTTTTGGATCTTAATCTACCTTAGCCTTAAACTCCCTTGCTCCTTCCCACGTGATCCTCTCCAAAGATGGTTGTTGTAATTTTAATTTTGGTGGAGTTTGAAAAGGATATGGAAAGTGAGATTTTGGAAAGCAAGAGGTCCTTAGGTGGCACGACTATTTTAGTTGAAAAGGGTGAGAATATTTGCTTGAAAATGACAAAGCTTGGTCACTATATTCTTTGAATTAGTGAAGCATCCGTAGCTTTCTTTTTCTTATTCCACGGTCCCCCCTCTTTTATAATCCCTTGGGCTTATGTCATGCTTCACTAAAAATCTATCATTATCTACATATGTCCATTTGTAATTGGTTGGCCAATAATCTTCCTCCAACAAGCTTATAAGTACACAAGGTATCAACTCCTATTGGCTTCCAATTTTCACGTGCTTCCTTCAATTAGAGTGGAGTCATCCGTAGCTTCCTATCTCCTTAGCATTCTTGGTTAATTTCAAAGTCTTGTGAAGAGCCTATGAGAGTTAAGGAAGACTTTTCAACCATTTGCACCAACCAATCATAAGCTATTGGACTTTTCTTCATTTCTAACTTCCTTTTCCTATTGGTCCCTATCTCCTCCACGGTTTGGCTTTAATTTGTGACACCAATTCCTTCAATTTTTTTCTGCAACCGTGGATTGCCTTCCCTTGGATGAGTTCATTTAGATTCCTTCTCATTAATAACTTATTCCCCTTGTCCCCCCATCATTGACTTGAACTTCCCTTTAGTGGCTTCCTATTGGTGGATTGCTTGACTTAGGCTCCTTCTTATTTCCTTATCTTCACACGGTCCCTCATTCAAATCTTGTCCTTGCTTGTTTATTTTTCCACCTATCCGTAGCTTGCTTAGTTTATGCCAAATAATTTTTGCTTTTTGCCCAAAAACCCGTATTAATAAAATACTTACTCTGAATTGGTTCACCGTTGGATCTTCTTAGAATTTTAAAGGTGTATTCCTAACTTACATATCTAGCTTTTGACCGTTGGGATTTTTGAAATTATGCTTAGAATTTCCTCCGTGTCTAAATGAGTCAAGAGGAAGTTTTTCTTAAAAATCTTCTTAACATTTTAATGGTATACTTTCTACTTGCTTTTCTTGTTTTACACGGCTAATACTCATTCTTAAGACTAACTTTACACAATTTTTCTTTTATGACATGTAACACTGAATTTTATTTTCCTATTGGTCCAATTTGCTTCTAATTATGAAAATTATCAAACTAACTTATTTAAGAATCCTTTTCTTCTTATAATTAAGAGAAAATTCCCTAGATTACATCCATACCCTTCTCATAATATTCTGATAACTAGGGTAGTCTAGATTAAGCTCTTTTTTAACCTAACTTCCAACATTCGTAGAAATTCTATCTTGGGGTTTTCTGCTCTCAACTTTGCTATTAATTGGTTAACTAAAAGTGTTTTATACTATTCTCATGTTCCGATTAATTTTCTAAAGTCATCTTGGTCAGTTTTGACCCAGGGCTATTTTGGTAATTTTGTCCCTCACTCTGGGGGTAAAATTGTCATTTCCAAAATGTTCAGGGAGTCTCTGTCATTGTCACCCTAAGGGTATTCTGATCATTTTTTAAACATCCTAGAGTATTTATAAAATTTCCTCCTTCATATATTTTACTAAAATGCCTAGGGGCAATTTGGTCATTTCTAAAATGTCCAAGGGTATTTTTGTCATTTCCCTTAAATTCTTCTATACTGTCTCTAGTTAACATTTTACCCTAATATTTGACTGTGATACCAAAATTTTGGGGTGTTACACCTGGCGCTGAAATCCAGAGAAGATGGCGCTCTTAGCACCATGACGGCGCCCCTGGGGCCAACTTCCAGAGGGAGAGGCGCTCCTGGCGCCAACCTCCAGAGGGAGCGGCGCTCCTAGCGCCAACATGGCGCTCATGGCGTGAGATTCCAGTGCTGGTGGTGCTCTTGGCGCCACACCTGGTGCTGATGGCGCCAGTTCCTTCTTCCAAGCTTGCTCTTTTTCTTCTACCTTAAGCTCCTTCTTGGCATTTTTGGTCGAATTCCTGGCAATTTATCAAATTAGCTCAATTTATACACAAAGAAGGTAATATATGCTCAATTCTTGGTCTTAAAAATCTTGGAAAAACCTTATATGCTAGGCGCATATCACAAAACGTTGTTCATAACTAATAACTAATAAAGAAAGACACTTTTTATGTTGGTTACAAAACAACTGATGTAAAAAAAGGGAATACATTTTACACATGTTTTACATATTGATTGTAGAATTGATATAAAAAGTCCTTTTTAACTTATGCAAAATATCTCTCCTCCGTGAGAATAAAAACAAGTGCAAAGACTTTTTTATTTCTTCGTGACAAGTGCCAAGACTTGAAATTGTTAGTCTATGCAAAACATTCATGCAAGGACAAATTGATCATGGATTTCTTGTACTTTGACAAAATAACACATCATATTTCTTGGTGGGCTTAAATAATTTTTTGTCCCTATAAAACTGGGATTCTTTTAGAGCTTTTTTTTTATATATATTTAGTCCTTGTAATTTTAATATTTGGTTTTAGTCCTTGCTATCAACTATTAATATTTATTGGTTATATGACAATGATGTTGGCAGTCTATTAATTTGTCAAGTTACCAATGAATTTTACAAACTTTCATGTGTAAACTTTTAGCAAATTGGATTTTTAAATTCTCATATGTTCAAAAAAAATTGATGATGTTGGATTAGTTGATGAGAGATTTATTTTAAAAATTAATTACACATCATTATTGTTAAAATCTTTGATAACATTACAAGTCAATGGATGATTAATGTAGCTACATGTTATGTAGTCAATTAATGCTCTTAACAATAGGGACTATTTTTAAATTGTTTTTAGGACTATTTTAAAAATCTTTGAAAGAATAAAACAAAAAACTCTCTAATTTATAGGAGCCACAAAAGGTTGTTTAAGCCTTGTTTGTTTTAATTTGACATGGACTTTTATCAGTATCTTGTGAAACGACCACTTCTATTTTGCTTTAATTCGTATTTATTTTATAAAATTTTGGTTTTTTTTTTCCGAAAAACAGGAAAAATAAAGGTTCAAATAATGTTCTTGTTAATTTTGAAAACGACTTAACAATATAAATATTAACGCGTCATTAAAATAACGTAGTTTAAGTTATTCATACATACTTGCCATACAAACCATTATTACCAGTTTATAGTTTGATGCTTAAACAGTCCAAACAGTCCATACAGTCCATAATACAGAGCACAGTAGAGAACATGAAAACAGAGAATTATCACAACAGTCTTCACCAAATCTTCTTGTACAACTTCCATTTCACTGTTCCTCTGCTCGCCCAAATAATTGGGGTCATCACAGGTGTCAACCACAAGACACAAAATAGGGTAAGTCGTGATAAACAAAATTTAAATACAAACAAAATATTAGATACAGAAAATTAGACTTACGTACTAACTAACTAAAATACAGAAACATATTATAATCGTTATTACTATATTTTTTTTTCACCCATAAATTAAATAATTTCTTTTCCACTCACAGCACATAAAAATTGCATGCTCATCTTCATTATATGATGCATGACTGAGATCTCAGCAACGTCTAAATAATTGTGGCCACTGTCAGATAATCCCACCCTCACCTTAGTGGAACAAACTTATCCATCCGGTCAGGGTAGCTCAGTGGCGCGTAGGATTATCACTCCCATCCATGTGATCATCATGGTGGTGTGGTCCTCACTGCGTCTACCCCCTAGTTATATGGACTCAGTTTAGTTATCCGACACTCCTCTTCACGAGATCTAACAATCTCATCATCATCATCTCGTACCCCACTGGGTATATGCGCATGAAAATGCATAACTGAGTCATTTTATTTCTTGTAAATTATTACTTTATTTTCATCATCACAGAGTCATCTTCACAGGGTCCTCATCCCAGACTCATCATAACATCACAAGTTTACAGTTTTATCATCATATCAAATAAATGGTCTTTAACACACCAAATATATACGGTTCACAACTCTCATGTTCAAATTATGTCAAGTGTCCATAGTTTCATCACCTCACAGAACTAACACTTCTAATCATTTACTTCAACATTAATATATCTTCTTAATAATAGAATAAGTCAAATTAATTGTGATAACAACGAAAGGAAATAAAAAATTACCAAACCACATCAACATAGTATACTTAAGAGATATCAACAAAAGAAAGAGTTAAACTTTAAGTAAGGTTTATTTCAAAATAAAGTAGCTTAAGAAACATAAAATATATGTTATCCATAAGTGATTAAGCTTTACATACTTGATCTAGAATCAATAATTAAGAAGAATAGGTGAACAACCTAACAGAATAAATCAATTAACTAAGCCACAACATTTCCATAAAGACATAACATTCAAGAGATATGAAATTTCATCTATACCATCTCTTAATCAAAATAACTTTCACCACATAAATCTAAATCATCAAGCATCAAATAAAAAAATTAGATCAAATTAATTTCTCTCATATTACCCATCAAATTAAATCCTTACTAAATTAAGTAGTAGTCTTATGTATGGTTAAGTACTTAAACTTTATTTATCAAAGCCTCCCTATACCTCAAGTGCTTTTCAAAATTTGGACCAGCTGCTCCTTTGCTACCAACTTCACGTGGCCTTGCTCTTTTTCCTTGAAGAATGTTTGTGAAAATGATGGCTTAAGGGATGCAAGTGTGTACGGTATAGTGGTTTGTGTGGGAACTCAAAAACTTGAAAGCAAAGTTCACATGTGGTGGGGTAAAAACTGCACGGTTTCTTTTTCTTTGGCTGACCCCAATTCCTTCATTCCTTTCCTTATATAGCATGATCCCATAATTGCCTTAATTCTATTGGTTGAAAGCTTGACTTCTTTGGTCCACACAAGGCTTAGCTGCACAGTTTGGATATTTTGGAGGAGGAAGCCAATTTGAATTTTGCTTCCTTTCATTAATTGTAGATTCTCTTGGTCTAAAAAATCTGTCCAAGTTTTGTGCCACATGGTTGCTTCTTTTCTTTCCTTTGAATTGGCCCACTTCATCCTTGCTTCTTGGCTATCACACGTGAGCTTCTATCATTCAAGGCATATCAGATTTTTCTTCCTCCTTGACCTCCTTGACCGTAGCAAACTTGGTCCTAATAATTCATGTTTTGCTTTTCCTTTCTTCTTCACCGTAGCCATTCTTTTTGTGCCATATGCTTTGTCTTTTGTTTCCTAATTGTTTAGCTTAGCTCCTAGTTAATTTAATTGCATAGGAATTTAGGGATAACTCCATCCTTCCCCTCCATTTTTGATCATACGGTTTAACTTAGCTTCAACAATCTATACTACACTTGTTTTCGTTTAAATAGCATAATTGTATTTACTTGTTGGTTTAATTTATAACCTCACTAATCCATCTTAATAAATAAGTTAATTAGTTGACTTATAATTACAAGAAAACTCCTACGATTATGTTTATCACTTTTATAAAATTTTCTAATAATTAGAATAGCTTAAATTGAATTTTATTTCAAAATGTATATTAAGTGTTAAAAATCTCTCTAGATAGTGAATTATAATTTTCTAATCGTCCTTAAGTATTTCCTCAAATCCATATTTAATCAGTAAAATATTGGGGTGTTACATCTTGTGCTGGTTAAAGTGACAAATTCAAATATTTTAATGTACAGCTCATGTGTCATTTAATGACATTACAAAAATTCCCTTGATAATTTAAAAATAAAATCATAGTTATATTTTTTTATTAAAATTTTTAACATTTTTTTTTGAATTATCTGATGAAATTTTAGTTGTTACAACTAGTTGGTACAGTATGAAGTAGAGCTTGATGAACTTGTAATTAATATATGAAATAATTTTATTACACAATTATACAATTATTAAATTTTTATTATAAAGTATTTTCCCCATGAAGAATGGTAAGACTTTATAAGAGTAATTTTTAAAAGCCTTGTCTTAATTAAAGAGAAAAAAGAATCAAATCACAACTTATAAGAATTATGAATAAATAATGGTTCAATAAATCATAAAAAAAAAAACTAGTTTAAGGTGCTTATCACCTTAGGGTAATAAAGGAAATTACAATATATAAACCTCGTATATGTAGTTTTCGTATTTTAATTTTAGAAATAAAGGTTTTTTAAAGATAAAATTTTCTTATTTTGTTGTCTTCGATAAGTGAACGAGAATTAACAACTCTGTCATTTAGCCATACTATCAGCTATATAAATCCTGCCGCAGACTCGATCTTTCATACTTCAAACTTAAGAGAAAACTGATCACACTAACCGATCTTTGTTTTACTCTTATTAAAAAAAATATAATGAGTAGTTATTTTCTGAAACAATTTTATGCACTTGTGCTGCTTTTATTGCATGCTGCAGGATCCATTCTTGGATTCAACTTGCTTCCCAATAGCGCAGAAATAAAGTGCATTGAGAGTGAGAGACAGGCACTCCTCAACTTCAAACAAAGCCTCATAGATCACTATGGCATGCTGTCTACATGGAGGGACGATGGCAATAACAGAGACTGTTGCAAATGGAAAGGCATTCAATGCAACAATGAAACTGGTCATGTTCAGACTCTTCTTCTCCGTTGTCAGGATACACGATATTTGAGAGGTATAATCAATATCTCTTCATTGATTGCCCTGGAAAATATTGAACACTTGGATCTCAGCAATAATATTTTTCGAGGGAGTCATATCCCAGAACTCATGGGCTCGTTCACCAACTTAAGATATCTCAGTCTCTCTAATTGTGCATTGTTTGGGAGCATTCCTTCTGATCTTGGAAAGCTTACACATTTACTGTCTCTGGATCTTGGTAGCAATTATTTTATCCATGGACCAATCCCTTATCAACTTGGAAAGCTTACACATTTACAGTATCTGGATCTAAGTCATAATGATCTCGATGGGGAACTCCCTTATCAACTTGGAAATCTCTCACAGTTGAGGTATCTTGATCTTAGTGGAAATTCATTTTCGGGAGCACTCCCTTTCCAGGTTGGAAATCTTCCTTTGTTGCACACTCTTGTACTTGGTGGCAATTTTGATGTCAAATCTAACGATGCAGATTGGTTGACTAATCTCTCTTCCTTGACAAAACTTAAGCTAAGTTCCCTACACAACCTTTCCTCTTCTCATCACTGGCTACAAATGATCAGCAAGCTTATTCCAAACTTAACAGAGTTGATGCTATTTGATTGTTCTCTTTCAGATACAAATATTCAATCTCTGTTTTATTCACCTTCCAACTTTTCCACTGCTCTTACCATCCTTGATCTTTCTTCAAATAAGCTGACATCCTCAACATTTCAACTGTTGTCAAACTTTAGCCTTAATCTTCAGGAGCTTTATCTTTCTTATAATAACATTGTTTTGTCATCTCCTCTCTGCCACAACTTTCCTTCTCTTGTGATCCTTGACCTTTCCTATAATAATTTGACATCATCAGTCTTTCAAGGTAGTTTCAACTTCAGCTCAAAACTTCAAAATCTTGATTTGCAAAATTGTAGTCTTACGGATGGAAGTTTTCTTATGTCATCTACTTCCATTATGAGTTCTTCATCTTCTCTTGTTTCCCTTGATCTCTCCTCAAATCTGTTGAAATCATCAACTATATTTTACTGGCTCTTTAACTCCACCACCAATCTTCGTAACCTTGTCCTTTATGAAAACATGTTAGAAGGTTCCATTCCAGATGGATTTGGGAAAGTAATGAACTCTTTTGAAGCTCTTGACCTCTCCAGTAACAAATTGCAAGGCGAGATTCCAACTTTCTTTGGGAACATGTGCGCATTGCAGAATTTAGAGCTCTCAAATAACAAGTTGGATGGGGAAATTTCTAGCTTCTTCCAAAATTCTTCATGGTGCAACAGACACATTTTTAAGAGTTTGGATTTATCTTATAATCAGATTTCTGGCATGTTACCTGAAAGCATTGGATTGCTATCAGAGTTGGAGTATCTTTCCTTGGCTGGGAATTCTTTGGAGGGTGACGTCACTGAATCCCATCTTTCTAATTTTTCCAAATTAAAATCCTTGGCGCTATCAGAGAACTCGTTGTCTCTGAAATTTGTCGCTAATTGGGTTCTTCCATTCCAATTAGAATCATTGGGACTCCGATCTTGCAAGTCGGGCCCCACTTTTCCTAGTTGGCTCAAGACTCAAAGTTCATTGTATAAGCTTGATATTTCTGATAACGGGATTAATGACTCTGTACCAGACTGGTTTTGGAATAACTTGCAAAATATGAGATTGTTAAATATGTCCAACAATTATCTCATTGGTGCAATTCCTAATATATCGGTGAAGTTTCTTAAGAGTCCGTCTATACTTCTGAATTCAAATCAGTTTGAGGGTAAAATTCCGTCATTTTTACTACAAGCTTCCGAGCTGATGCTCTCTGAAAATAATTTTTCAGATTTGTTTTCATTCTTATGTGACCAAAGCACAGCTGCAAATTTGACCACTTTAGACCTATCACACAATCAAATAAAGGGGCAACTCCCAGATTGTTGGAATTCAGTAAAGCGATTAATGTTTCTTGATTTAAGCAGCAATAAACTGTCAGGGAAGATTCCTATGTCCATGGGCGCCCTTGTTTATGTGAAAGCCTTGGTTTTACGAAACAATGATTTAATGGGTGAGTTGCCTTCTTCTTTGAAGAATTGCAGTAGTTTATATATGCTGGACCTGAGTGAAAATATGTTGTCGGGTCCAATTCCATCATGGATTGGAGAAAGTATGCAGCAATTGATAATCTTGAACATGCGAGGAAATCACCTCTCAGGTAATCTTCCGATTCATCTCTGTTATTTGAAGCGTATTCAATTGTTGGATCTTTCAAGGAATAACTTGTCAAGAGGAATTCCAACATGCTTAAAGAATTTGACTGCAATGTCTGAACAGAGCATCAACTCAGGT
>PYAF01001493.1:0-18616 GCA_007407185.1 Glycine tomentella | reverse complement strand
AGGCCATTGAGTCACCACAGACTCAATACATATCACATTTCTAAACCACGGCCCAAAATTCAGACTATCTCTAGAACGGTCTTGCCTTCAACCCAGGCACCGTTCAAACAGCCTTTCAGGCTCAACACAGACTCAGTCATGGCTCATGCATGTCAAAATGCATAACCAAGTGACTCTACACCGGTCACTTATGCATTCATAGAGCCAATATCCAAAGTCATCAGAATAAAAAACTGAAAGCTATTCCTTCATCATTAAGCAATTCTAAACAAGTTCCCCAACAGAACTCTAGGCAAATTCTAGCCCCAGAGTCACAAAGTTCACCAAATCCACAGATTTTCCAAATCCCAAATTAACCGAAGAAACTCAGGTTTCTTACCTCAATGGCGACCCACAAGGCTGGAGGACAGCTTCCCCAAGCTCTGCCGTCCGTTCTGCGCCTCTAGTTTTCGCCCACACTCACTTTTCTGAGGTTTCTTTGAAGGTTGGGATTTTGCTCAAAACTTAGGAATTGATGAAGGTTTTTAGCTTTCAATCGGTTAAAACACGTTTCGAGGTCACAGGGAAGTGTTTAGACTGACAAATAAGGTACTAGGAAGCTTGGGTGCATCAACAATGGAGGCTGGGGCTGAGGAATGAAGAAGAAGAAGTTTTCTTCTTCTCAAAACGCGACTGCCCTCTTATATATTGCCTGCCCGCGCTCTGGCGTTGATCGCGCCAGCTCCCGCACTGACCGCGCCAGTATGGCAGTTTAGGTGGCGCCACCAGCGCCACTCCCGCGCCTCCAGCGTCAACTTCCAGAACCTGTGGCGCTACCCGCGCCACCATGACGCCATCCGCGCCATGCCTTCCCTGTCCTATGGCGCCATCAGCGCCACACTTGGCGCTGGTCGCGTGGATTTCCAGTGAAATCTGGTTTTCCAGGCCACTAACCGCGCCATCCGCGCCACCCATGGTGCTATCCGCGCGGGCTGGAAAACCACTGGCGCCCTCAGCGTGGCATTGGCGCCCTCAGCGTCAGCTTCCAGAGACCCTGGCGCCATCAGCGCCAGACCTGGCGCTATCAGCGCCACATTCTCAACAGGGTTTTCTGATGTGAATCCCCGCGCGACAGCGCGGGGGTAAGGCGCCAACTATTCCATAACTTAGGGTTATCACATGGCAGATGGACTGCCATTGATGCATAACTAGGATGAGGAGCCTCACTTCCCATTCTATTGGCAAGATGACCACATTAGGTTTAGGTCGTTTGATGCGGACTTGTTAACCCTAGTGAAGAGGTCGGACAAAGCGATATTGGAGCTATTGCCAGCATCCTTGGACGCATGTGCCATCTTATCATTGCCCTCGATAGAGGACCCTTTTGCTGTATTAGACAATACCCTTCTCTACCTTATTCCTCCTTTGTCTTCATTGTCTACTTGTATGTGTGTATGTTTTTTGACTTGGCTTGACACTTGTGATTATGTGCTTTTGCAGGTATAATGGGGAATTTCCCTTAGAAGCCATTGGTGAAGGCTGTGGGTGCTGAGAGTGGTGTGGTGCCACCTGCCCCTGTCCACCCCCCAACCGAAGAAGAGGTTCGATCAACTGTCAGGGTTGGCCCTATTGATATCGCTGCTACTTTCCCCATCTCATCTCTCTTGTTTTGGCTAAGAGGTAAATGAATGATGATGTTGGGACGTCAAGGGCCCCTCGCAACTTGCTTGCGATGAGGGAGGCCGCTGAGTTTCTTCCTCGTGCTTCAGTTTCTCCCCCTCTTGTTTGGGCTCCTGCCCCTGTGATTGCTACCTACTCCTGTTTCCATTGTTCCATCGCCCAATGTCCGGGTTTTAGCTTCAGTGACTGTTGCTGTTGCCCCGGCCTAGACCCCTGCTGCTCCAACTCCGACGACCACTGTTGCTCTTGTTCATCCGCCTCCTCCTCCTGCTACTTCTGTCATGTCGCCAGCCCTTGTTGTGCCTTCATCTTCATCTCGTCCTGTAACCTCCCTTGAGTTTGTACATGTCCCAAGGGAAGTTGACTCGTTGTGGAGCGTAGGGCATGTGCTTGAACGGAGAACCCCGACCCCTTTTGACCATAACCTGATAAGAATAGTAGGTGTGCAACACTCTATGGACTCTGCCAAGCTCTTCTTGCAAAGGGGTTTGGCGATCTTGGAAGAAAATGGTCAGCTTCACCAAGAGGCTATAAACAAAGCGGCTTCCTTGGAGAGAGAGCTATCCAAACAAAAGTCTGTTGTTAACAATGTTTGGTGAGTGGAGCGTGCCAAGCTAAATAGTGCAGTGGTGGCCCTTGCTGAGGTGGTCAGGGCCCAACACTAGTTGTCTGCTAAGGCCAATGATGTTTTGGCCAAGTTGCTGCGCACCCGGGTTGATGGTGATGAGTTGGTTACCTAGGGTAAACGTTTGCTGAATGAGAAGGTGGAGCTAGCGGTTAAGGTTGATAGGGTCGCTATTGAGAAGGAGGAGCTAGTGAAGAAGGTAGCGAACCTGGAGGCGAGGTTGAAGGATGCTGAGCTAGGACTTGCGACTAAGATGGCGGTCAGCAATGAGCTTGATGAGGAACTGACCATCTACAAGAGGAAGGCAGTGGAGCAGCACGAGAAGGGCTTCTTCAAGGCCGTCAGGCAAGCTGGGCTCTTTTGTAAAGGATATTGACTTGGGTCTGTTTGACCTTTTTAAGGATGTAAAGGGGGGAGTCTTGGTCGATGAGAAGGAGATCAGCTCTGCTGAAGAAGGTGCTAGTGATGTAGCCAATGCTTAGGCTGCCACCTCTTGTACTTTTTTTGCTTTGTTTAGTTTTGGGCCGTGTAGGCCATGTAATGTTGACAATTCAATTTAGTAAAAAATTTCTTCTTTCTTCAATCTTCTATGTCTTTGCATACTATCTTCTATTTATGAATGTTTGTGTTGATGAATATAGGCCGTTTGCGTTGCGTCCTTCCATCATAAAAATTGAGACCCTGTAATTGATAGTGTTCCATTTTGCTTGTTGTTCGAGGATGAATAGTTGGTCCCCGGACTCTGCTTGCTGAGAATCAGAAGCAGCTGAATTACCAAGAGTGTAACTTGGATTTAGAGTGTCAAGGGTTATCCTTGAATGTGTGTTGGACTTCTGCTTTTGCAAATGGCTAAGTCTATAGCCTTGCCTGTCGAGGTTTTAAGTGAGTGTATATACCAAGAGCGTGTCTTAGGTTTGAAGCGTCAAGGGCAGACGTTGGACGCCTGTGTTAGACTCCCGCTTCTGCAAGTGGCTAAGTATGTAGCCTTGCTTGTCGAGGTTCCAAATGAATGAATGTACCAAGAGCACATCTTGGGTTTGAAGCGTCAAGGGTGGACCTTGGACACATGTTCCTGCAAAACAAATAATCTTGTGGCCCTGCTTGTCGGGGCTTGAAACCCCTTGGTGTCTGATAGTGTCACAGATTCTCAGAAATCTGTCAATGAAATCGTGAGGGTCTTCAAAGTCCTCTCCACCAAACTGACTGCGTTCCACCAATGCAATCAATGAAGGATTAATGTCAAAGTGATTTGCATGTATTGATGGTCTCACAATGCTGGAGTTTGGTCTTGTAAACATAGGAGCTAGAATATCCTCCATTAGTTCATTCTCTGGTCTCCGCTGATTATTTCTTTCTTCAGCCATCTCTGCCTCTGACTCTAATTCAAGAATTGAATCAAAGTCAAAGTCTTCCGCTTCTCTCCTTCTTTGTCTGGCTAGCCTCCTTCTTACAGTTCTCTCTATCTCAGGATCGTACTGTAAATTCTCAGGATTAACTGAACCTCGCATAAACTCAGAGAAGCGATTAGTAACAAAATTCCAATTCACAAAGATTAAAATTACTACAAAAATCAGTTTATCAATCCCCGGCAACGGCGCCAAAAACCTGCTGCGAAACGGCAAGTGTACCGTTTGTTTCAAGTAATAAAGTAGGTAAGTAGAGTATCGTATCCACAGAGATTGATACTGATTTCACAATAATTTGCGATCTAAGCAATTGGAAGGAAAAAGAATGATTTTTGAAAGAATTGTTGTTGTGTTGAATGATTAAGTGAATGCAAAAATTAAAGAGAATTAAAATTGCAAGTAAAGTAAGTTGTAACCAATGGATGAAATAATTGTGATTAGGACGCAATCCCCTTTGATCCCTGTCTCCTTCACTTAACTGGTTATCAAAGTTGATTGCTTCTGATTACTCAGAGAATAAATCTTTTCTAATTTAGCTAATCCCTAATCCCTTGGTGAATTAACCCTTTAACCTGAATCAAAAACCTAATTCCTTAGTGAATTCTATCAAGTTAAGCATTTAAAAGAATATATTATAAAGTTCTGCAACCACGCATCCCTATCCCTAGGCAATGAACAATTGTTATCTTACTCATGTCAGTAATTAGAACCCCAACATCCCTATTGTGAATCCTAACCCCCAGAACTTAAATAGAATGGCCAATTCTAAGAAAGAATATAATCATTAAGAACAAAGTAAAACAAAGCAATCATAACAATCTCATTCAATACCAGTTAAATTACAGAGGAGTTCACATTGGTTCTTGGCCTAACCACAATACAGAATTTAGCCTGACATAGTCATCAAGAACACTAAAGCATACATAGAATACATTATTCTCCAGTAAACCTTAGCTTTGATTCTATGTAGGAGTGATTTCCAGAGGTTTTTCAAGCTCTTCAGTGTTATATATGATCATCCCCTTTTCAGTTCAGAAGCCTTTCTTTTATATTTGTTTTCAGGGTGGTTTAATTCCAGTAACAAAGCCTCCTTTCCTCTGCATTTTCGAGCTATATATTGCAAATAAAGGAAACAGAATCGACTTCACGCGGATCGCGCGAAATTCCGCGCTGATCGCGCGAATAACATGAGCTGAAGGCTGATCCTGAATGTCTGACGCTACTCGCGCTGCCTTTCACGCTGACCGCGTGAACCATTCGACTTCATGGCGCTAGTCGCGCGGCCATTCACGCTGATCGCGTGATGTCTTCGAGATGAAGGTTGGTTTTGCACAACTGACGTGATCCACGTGGAACGTCACGCTAATCGCGTGAAGCCTTTCTCCTCTTTGTGGCCCTGAAATCATACTTTGGTGATGAATGAGATAAAAATAAATATATTTAACAAACTTAACTATTTCTAATTTATATTCCTAATTATTCAATTAATCTATAACCTAAACTAGCCTAAAACTAAGATGTGTTAGCCACACATCAGGGCTCTGGAGGAGTGATCATACTAAGAGCATGTCTTGGGTTTGGAGTGTCAAGAGCAGATTTTGAACTTTATTTACCAAGGGTGGACCTTTGGTTTTGTCTACTAGGTGAACCTTGGGTTTTGTCTACCAAGTGTGGACCTTGGGTTTTGTGTTCCTGAGAACTTATATTCCTGTATAGATAAAGTTTAGGAATAGTAACATATGTTGAGGGTAGACATAGCTGTACCTTGTGTTTGTCAAGTCTGATACCAGAGGAGTTGTCCATGCTGGGTTTTGTCAAGGTTCACCAAGGATTGATCTTGGGTTTCACAAACCATTAGAGATCGACCAGTGACATGATCGTCCTGGATTTTGGATTTGGAGGTCGACCAAGACTTGGATTTATGAACCTTGACGGTCTACCTGGGCTTAGGTTTATGAACCTGTAAGTTACCAAGAGCTGGTCTTGGATTTTGCAAATTGTTGGAGATCAACCAGTGATGCGTCCGTCCTGGATTTTGTAGTTATACCAAGAACTGGACTTGAGTTTTGTACCAAGAGCTGATCTTGGGTTTTGTACCAAGAGTTGGTCTTGGGTTTTATTGGAGGTCCACTTTTAAGAACCATTGAGGTCTAACCGAAAGTGCCGTAAAAGGCTGGCTTCAGAGTTTTAAGTACTTGTGAGGTTGACTAAGAGGGTTGCTGGAAAGCCAATCCTTAGAACTTGTAAGGTCTGACCGAGAGTGTCGTCACAAGTTGACTCGAAACTTTTAAAAGACCTGTGAGGTCCGACAGATAGTGTCGTATAAGGCTAACTCCAGACTTTTAAGGACCTGTGAGGTTGACCCAGGAGGCTGTTGGAAAGCCAATCCTTAGAACCTGTAAGGTCTGGTCGAGAGTCCATCTAAGTTTGACTCCGGACTTTTAAAGACCTGCGAGGTCCTACCAAGAGTGTCGTCAAAGACTGGCTCCAGACTTTTAAGGACCTGTGAGGTTGACTAAGGGGGCTGTTGGAAAGCCAATCCTTAGAACCTATGTTGTACCAGGAGTCGATCCTAGGTTTTGTCAAGGTTGGATCTGGGAGAGCAGTTAGGTGCTAGGTCCTGAATTTAATTATGTTCCTACAAGGTTAACATAAGTACATGTAATTCAAAAAGATAAATATGTTTTATTAATGTGGCAATTAGAGTACATATTCCCTTTGTTATTCTTCGAATGAGCTCGCTAAAACCTCTCAAGCCAAAACCTTTTTTTTATAGGGACAAAAATCTTGAGTAGGAAAAAGAGTACGACATATAGCTTTCAATTCCTTAGTTGTAGAAGAACTTTAAGTGGGTAGCATTCCAAGTTCTTGAAATGTCTTTACCATTTAGTTCTTGTAGCTTGAAGGCGCCGTTGTCCAGGTTGGGGACAATTCTGAATGGGCCTTCCTAGTTAGGTTTGAGTTTGCCTGCGTGGGGATCTTTCCTGGCTTCACCCTGGACACGCCAGACTAGGTCACCTGGCTGAAAGGTTTGTGGTTGAACCTTATTGTTATATCTTTGTGTCAGTTGACATTTCGTAGCTTTTTCTCTGATTTTGGCCATTTCTTGAGTTTCTTCTGCGGTTTCTAGTTCAACCCTCATGTTTTCCTCACTGTGTTGTTCTTGAAACAACAGTCTTCTTGCTGATGGTTCCCCAAGTTCGACAGGAATCATGGCGTTAGTGCCATAAGTGAGTCGAAAGGGAGTCTCATGAGTGGTTGATTGTGGTGAGCATGGTAAGCCCACAGTATGTTGGGGGGTTCTTCCTTCCAGAGGCCCTTGGACTTGTCAAGCCTGGTCCGTAAGGCTCGAAGGATAACTCGATTGGCGGCTTCTACTTGGCTATTTTTCTAAGGATGTTTGACAAAGGTAACCAAGTTTTTGATACCCAACTGTGTGAGAAAGTCCTTGTAGGTCTGTGCCTTGAACTGCGTACCATTGTCAGTAATGATAGCGTAGGGTAGACTGTATTTGTATATGAGATGTTTCCAGGTGAAGGTTTTGACTTCGCTGGCAGTTATCTCCCGTAGTGGCTTTGCTTTGATCCACTTGGTGAAGTAGTCGATAGCCACTAGTAAGTAAAAACAATATGGACAACACGTAATAACCAAGAGGGGGGGTTAATTGGTTGATCTTGAGTAATTAAAAATTCTTAAACAATCAGAGCTAAAAAAATCGTATCTGAAAATAGTCCAAGAAAGCTTTCAACCAATCACACACCAAACCTTAAAGAATGCAATCAAAAACTTTTTCTTTTGATTGTGAAATGTTGCACCAATGAATGACAAGTTATAACCACAAGAAAAGATAAAGATGAAGTAGTCAATACAAAGATTTATACTGGTTCACTTCTCAACCAAGAGAAACTACATCCAATTCTTCTAACCAACAAGTTAGAGTTCCACTAATAACAATCTGTTTCTTACAAGGCCTTACAACCACTCTTAATCACACCTAGATCAAGAACGAAATATCTAACTCACATAGATTCTCTGTGATTAAGACATAAAGAAAACCTATCTCTCTCTTACCTCTAGAAGCACCTATTGTAGAAAATCCTTAAGAAAAACTATTATTATAGTTACACAAAAAGAAATTTAAAAAGAATTTACAAACAAGTTGTATGGAAAGAAACCACCTGATGATCCCCTACTGATGTATGCAAAAGATTACCAGACTTGAATCAATGGTGAAAGAAAACTACTTCAGAACTTTCCTTCCAAAATCTTCTTTTGAAACTTTGCCGAAAAAGAAATCTTCTTTAGAATTCTTGAAGCTTGAGGATTTGTGGGACTAACTCAGAATAGCACTTTGAATCTTTTTTTTTCTTCAGAAAGCTTATGAAAATACTTTGATAATTCGTTGTTTTTTTCCAAAACACCCAACAACTATTTATAGAAAATTGTTGTAACTGTCAGTAATCGATTAATTCACTAATGTGATCGATTAATTCACTAATGTAATCGATTAAATTCACATATGTAATCAATTAATTACTCATTTAATTGATTAAAGTGTTCTTCAACTTTTTGGAAAATGATTATGAGCAACGTAATCGATTATTTCGCAGTATAATCGATTATCGCAGGAAGCTTTGTTTCAAAATATGCCAAGTAATCGATTACCACCATATCGTAATCGATTATCACATGAAGACTATTATGTGATTTTGTGCAGTGTAATCGATTACTATACTCTTGTAATCAATTAAAGTGTTCTTTAAAACTTAAGTAATAGATTACCATTTGCTGGTAATCGTTTAAACCAGTTAGAAATTGTTTTTCCAAAACTTAAACATGAAACACTTGGCTTTTTATGCAATCATGAAAACGTTATGTTTTAGAAAATCTTTTTCCCAAAACTTATGCTTTTATGAAAACATGAATGCAAAAACATGAATGAGCTTTATGCAATGGATCATAGGAAGTCTCATCTTAGACATACACAAATTACAACTACCAAAGAGACTCAGCTTTTTGATATTCTTGAGCTCTCCCTGACTCCAACAATCTCCCACTTTTTTGGCTTTGATCATGCCAAACTTCAATTAAACATCTTGATTCTTAGTGTTCTTCTTAGGAGAGAGTTTCCAGGAGCTTTTACTTGAAACCTGAAAAAGAATAAGCTTCTAGCCAAGACCAGGTGTTAAGTATTCTTTGCGTAAACTCTATACATCATAAGCATATGTATTACTCCACCTTTCTTATGTAATTTCATATTATGTTAGATTTAAGAGCAATGTTTATGTTCAGTTAAATCAGAGCAAGAGTTTATTATTTTTCTCCCCTTATTTTCTTTTCTTCTCCCAACACCCTGCATATGTTCATTTTTCTCCCCCTTTTGGCTTATCAAAGACAAAATATTCCAGCAATAACGAAATAAGCAGAGGAAGATTTAAACAACTTAAAAGCAAATTTTATTAATGATTCATGGTGCAAACATGAATGTTAAACATCAAAGATCATGGTTGAAAATGCGAAAATAAGAACAACACAGTCAGAAGCTAAACACAGTTTTGCTAAAGGAGAGAATGAATATTAAGTGTGACGAGTTTAGGCTTAGGAAATTTGAATTTATAGAGCTTTATCTAGTTTGAAATTTGAATTTTAAAATCTTGATAACAGTTATCTTGAATTCCAAGGTGGTCTGGATACACTGAACCAGAATTTGAATTTCAATTTGTATTTGGAGATAAGATGTCAGTTATTTTTCATTGATAGTTGTGCAAATTTGCAGAAACACCATAAGTAATCGATTACAGAACCCCTATAATCAATTTTTCCAAGGCGAAGTATGCCTCTGAGCTTAGTGTAATCGATTAATTCGAGGATGTAATCAATTACTTTAAAGAGTTTTTTAATTTTGAAGTAACCCTTAAGCATCATGTAATCGATTAATGCACTGTCGTAATCGATTACCCCAGAGAGTTTTTTTTAACTCGAAATTGCCTTTAAGCATCAAGTAATCGATTAACATGCTGTCATAATCGATTACAACAGAGAATTATGCAGCATGAATATTGCCATTTATTAGAATTCGTATTTTAGCCAAATATGATGCATAATGAATTTGTGAGTTGAATTTCATGTAGTCAGACACATCATAAGCATGCTATCAGATATTAGATTCGTCAAGAATTTCTAGCATGTTCCTAAAAGCATAGAATCTATCTCTAGCAAGGGGTTTAGTAAAAATATTAGCTAATTGATTGTTTGTATCAATAAACTCAATTGAGCAATTACCCTTTTGGATGTTATCTCTGAGAAAGTGATGTCTGATCTCTATATGCTTTGTCCTTGAGTGCATTATTAGATTCTTTGATAGGTTGATAGCACTTGTGTTGTCACATAGCAAAGGAATTTCTTTCAATTCAACACCAAAGTCTTGTATTTGTTGCTTTAGCGACAAGCTTTGAGCACATCAACTCCTAGCTGCAATGTACCCTGCCTCAGCTGTTGATAGAGCAACACACGATTGTTTCTTACAGTGCCATGAGATCAATGAACTTCCCAACAAATTGCATGTTCCACTTGTGCTTTTCCTATCTAATTTGCAGCCTACAAAATCAGAATCTGAGTAACCAATTAAATTCAGTAATGCACCTTTGGGATACCATAGACCAACTTTTGGAGTTGATTTAAGGTATTTGATGATTCTCTTAACTGTTGTGAGGTGTGATTCTTTTAAATTAGCTTGATATCTTGCACATAAACACACACTCAACATTATATCTAGACGGCTTGTAGTCAAATACAATAGTGATCCAATCATTCCTCTGTATTTTGACTCATCAACCTTCTTGCCTTTTTCATCTGAATCAAGGTAAGTTGTGGTTGCCGTAGGAGTTTTAACATCCTTGCTTTTCTCCATGTCAAATTTCTTGACCAATTCATTGCAGTACTTTGTTTGACTGAGAAATATCCCATTCTTCATTTATTTCACTTGAAGTCTAAGAAAGAATGTTAATTCTTCCATCATTCACATTTCAAATTCATTCTGCATAGAGATTGAGAATTCCTTGCACAAGGAATTGTTAGTTGAACCAAAAACAATATCATTAACATATATTTAAACTAGTAATATGTCATTGGCAGATTGCTTGATGAACAATGTTTTATCCACTTGTCTTCTTATGAAGGATTGACTTAGTAAAAAGTTGCTCAATCTTTCATACCAAGACCTAGGAGATTGCTTTAAGCCATAGAGAGGTTTCTTTAGTTTGAAAACATGATTTGGATGTTTAAAATCAGCAAAATCAGGAGGTTGATCAATGTAGATTTCCTCTTCTATATAACCATTAAGAAAGACACTCTTTACATCCATTTGGATTAATTTGAAATCCATTAAACATGCAAATGCAAGTAGCAATCTAATGGCTTCCAACCATGCTACTAGAGCATAGGTTTCTTCATAGTCAACGCTTTCCTCTTAATTGTAACCCATTGTAACCAATCTACCTTTATTTCTGACTATGATGCCACTTTCATCAAGGTTGTTCCTAAAAACCCACTTGGTGCCTATTGACTTATGAGAAGAAGGTCTAGGAACAAGTTCCCATAATTCATTTCTCTTGAACTGGTTAAGTTCATCATGCATGGCAAGCATCCAATATTCATCAAGTAATGCTTGATCAATATTCTTAGGTTCAATTCGAGGAACAAAAGCTATAGCACAACATAAATTCCTAAGAGCAGATCTAGTTGTCAAGGGAGAGATCTCTTGTTTTTTTCCAGTCCTTAGGCTTTTGAGTAGGTGTTGATTGATCAATCTTTTCATTTGATTCATCCTTTTTCTTCTCATTTGATTCATTGATTTTGACATAATCTTCTATTGGACCTGCATCATTATCACAACTCTTTTCCTCTTTTGAGGAGTTAGATTCATCACAAATAACATGTACAGATTCTTCCATGCATAAGGTTCTTTTATTGAAAACTCTGTATGTTTTACTTTGTAATGAATATCCAAGGAAGATAGCTTCATCAGCCTTTGTATCAAATTTACCAAGATACTCCTTTCCATTGTTTAAAACAAAACATTCACAACCGAAAAGCTCTATGGTGTAAAATGTGTGATTTTCAACCTTTGTATAGTTCATAAGGAGTTTTCTTTAAGATGGGCCTTATGAGTAATCTATTTAAAGTGTAGTAAACAGTGCTCACTACATTAGCCCAAAAATGTTTTGGCAAATTTGTCTCATTGAGAAGAGTTCTTGCTCCTTCTTTAAGGGATCTATTTTTCCTCTCCACAACACCATTTTGTTGAGGTGTTCTTGGAGCTGAAAAATTATGGTTAATTCCATTTTCTTCAATGACCTTTTCAAAATGCTCATTTTGGAATTCACCACCATGATCACTTCTTATTGAGATAATTTTGCAGCCTTTTTCATTTTTAACAAGCTTGGCTAATTTTCTGAAAGCATTAATAACACACTCTTGGATTTTAAAAAAACAAAGTCCATGTGAATCTTGAGTAGTTATCAATTATTACAAGCCCATAGTAAGTGCCACCTAAGCTCATAGTTCTCGAAGGGCCAAACAAATCTATGTGAAGCAATTCAAGAGGTCTTGAGGTGGAAACAAAGTTTCTATTTTGAAAAGAGATCTTTGTTTGTTTTCCCTTTTGACAAGCATAAATTTTTTTTTCCTTTTCAAACTTGAGTTTAGGTAAACCAATAACTAAATCTTTTCTAATGAGCTTGTTCATGTGATGCATGTTAATATGACTAGCTCCACAACCATGATTCATCAATCTTACTTACTAGGCAGTTAATATTATGAATGAATGCATGTTCTATAGCAAGCAAGTAGATGTTTCCCTTTCTTTTTCCTACATGAATAACCTCACCAGATTAGCCATCACATATTAAGCAGCAACTATCATTAAATGATACCTTTAATCCTTTATCACACAACTGACTTATACACAGAAGATTGTGCTTTAGGCCTTCCACATATAGTACATTTCTGATTTTGGTTTTAAAGCTATCACCAATATTGCCGTCTCCTATTATTTTTCCTTTGTTGTTGTCTCCATAGGTGACAAATCCTCCATCCTTTAAAGTTAGATTTGTAAGCATGGACTTGTCACCAGTCATGTGTCTAGAGCATCCACTGTCTAAGTACCATAATGATGCTTTAGCTCTAAGACACACCTGCAACAACAAAACAAGTATTAAAGAAAGGTACCCAATTAAGGTTGGGTCCATAAGGGTTAGCTATTTTTCTCTTTTTCTTAGGAACCCATATGCAGTCTCCATTAGGCAAATAGAACCTTCTAGCATAACACTTATGAGATGTGTGACCTTCCTTCATGTAGTAATGACATATAACATACTTTGATCTTCTTTCAAAATGAGTCTTTTTAGTATGCTTTATTTTTGATAACCCTTTTTCTATTCATCTATTTTGGAGGTACAAACTTGGTGTTTTGAAAATGTTTTGTTTGATGTTTGTAACCCGATCCAGATGTATCTCCAGCATATTTCCGCCATGAATTGTCTTTATGGGACCGTGGGGTTTGCACCGTAGGTCAAACACTAACAATTCAATTGACCATGCCACCATCCTGCCTGCCAATTTGGGTTTCTGCAGTACCTGCTTGATAGGATAGTTAGTGTTTACTATTACCTGGTGACTTTAGAAGTAAGGTCGAAGGCGTCCAGCGGAGGTGACAAGTGCCAAGGCTATCTTCTTTATCATTTGATAGCGTTTCTCGGTGTCGTGTAACATGCAGCTGGTGAAGTAGATAGAGAATTGGTGTTTTCTTTCTTCTTGGACAAGTGCCGAGCTGACAACTTCGTCCACCACTGAAAGATATAAAAGCAATGGTGCCTCTGGTCTAGGTCCACTCAAGACTGGTGGTGCAACAATCATCTTCTTGAATGTTTCAAAGGCCTGCTCGCAAGCCTCGTACCAGAGGAACGATTCAGTCTTATTGAGCAACCTGTAAAAAGGTTTTGCCTTCTTGACAAGTTTGGGAAGGAATCAAGATAGAGCTGCTAGTCTTCCGTCTAGTTTTTGAAATTCATTGACGTTAGTTGGGCTATTCATCTGTAAAATGGCAGAGTATTTGTTCGGGTTGGATTTAATTCCCTGATGTGTAATCATGAAACTAAGGAACTTTCCACCACTCACCCTGAATGTGCATTTTTTGGGGTTGAGACACATGTCATATCTCTATACTTCTTCAAATACCTCTTCTAGATTCACTACATCTTTGGCTACACTCTGAGACTTGACGACCATGTCGTCAATGTAGACCTCGACATTATGCCCGATCTGTTTTCTGAAGACACAGTCCATAAGCCGCTGGTATGTGACCCCTACATTTTTGAGGCTGAAAGGCATGACTTTGTAGCAATAATTGGCATCCTGAGTGATGAATGCCATTTTTCTTCGTCTGGGGTGTGCATCCTGATTTGATTGTATCTAGAGTATGCATCTAGGAAACTCGGGATTTAGAACCTGGACGCACCGTCGACCAGTCTTTCAATGCTGGGCAACGGGTACGCGTCCTTTGGACATTCCTTGTTGAGGTCAGTCAAATCTATGCACATGCGCCACTTACCACTGGCATTTTTAACCATGACAACATTGGCGAGCCAGGTAGAGTACCTGACCTCTCTGATAAAATTTGCCTTGAGCAATTTGTCGACCTCTTCCTTCACTGCATTGCGTCTTTCTTCTCCCATATTCTGTTTCTTTTGAGCTATTGGCTTGGCCTGTGGACATATTGCCAGCTTGTGGCATATGACACTAGGATCAATGTCTGGTATATCATATGGTTGCCAAGCGAATAGGTCCACATTTTTCAGAGAATGTTAGCTATGTGACGATGCTCATGACTAGTAAGGTCTTTACTGAGCTGTGTACATTGCTCAAGTTTTGGTTTGAGTTGTAGTTTGACGAGTTCCTTGGCTTTTGTCCTTTGTCGACATTGTCATCATGTGGGTCCACATCGAAGATGTCATCATGGTGAGGTGTATAGACAGTCAGGGTGTAGGGGTGGACCCTTTGTCTATGCTCATAACCTAACTGGTACCCCTCCCCCTCGAAGTGGGATGATCTCTGCCCGGCTCCCTGATGGGAGGATATAATGCCACTTTCAAGCTTTCTACGTAGCATTGTCAGGCTTGCTTTTGGTTTGCCTTGACGGTGACAATTTTCCCTATCATAGTGGGAAACTTCATTTTTAAATGAGGCGTGGAGACGATGGCCTCAACTCATTCAAAGTTTCTGCCAATTAAAGCAAGATAGGCAGTGTCGGCCTTGACGATCAAGTATTTGAGGGTGAAACTCCATGAAAGTTTACCTTGACTGAAGGTGGTCATAAGGTCTACGTACCTCTGGGTATTTACATTCTCTCTTGCAAAGCCCCAGAGGGGTCCAGGGTGAGGCTGAATCATGCTTGGAGAGACCTCCAACTTCTGAAAATTCCTCTAGTACAAAATGTCGGCAGAGCTACCCTGATAAATGAGGACATTCGACACTTTGGAATTTTCTAGGAGGGAAACCACCATTGGGTCATCATGGTTGACATGATTGATTCCCTGAAAATCGGCATCTGTAAAAGTAGTAGGAGGGAGGCTCCGTGGTGAGGGATCATCGAGATAGTTGATATCGATGTCCCGTATGACATGTAGGTGTCTCTTTTGAGACTGGCTGGATAAACCTCCATAAGAGAATATGCTCGTGATGGTGTTCATTTCACCTTGGATGTGGTAGGCAGGTTCATTTTCCTGTTGGAAAGGAGGCTGACGCTTCTGTCTGTATTGTTGTTGTCATTGTCTTCCCCTATCTTCAGGTCTTCTATCAACATCTCGATTCTTGTCAGGATTCTTGTACCGATCTTCTCGTCGACCCCCGGGGTCTATTTCTAGTTGAGAGATTGTTAAGTCTTTTTACAAACCATGACAAGTACCCTTGATGGAGGTCCATGGCAAGCTAAAGGTCTAGAAGGAGAGCTTGAAGCACTTTCTTTGGTGAGCTTTAAAGGACCATTGACAAGATCCAGGAATCAAGCACTTCAAGACCACATCCAAGCTAACTTGGACAAGCATGAAGAAGCACACCAACTTAGAAAAGACACAAAACAGTCTGTGGTAATCGATTACCAGCTATTTGTAATTGATTACCAAGGCACTTTGTAAAATAGTTGTTGTCTATTGTAATCGATTACCAGATAGCTATAACCGATTACATAAGCATCAGAATGTGTAAAAACTCTGTTTAATCGATTACAAGGACGAATTAATCGATTACTTCAGCATAAAAACTGCACTGCACATGCTGGGTCAGCCAATGGTCATTTTAGGATAAGCTTGCACTTCAAGCTTCATTTGGACTTCATTTCAATTTGCATTTTCCTTACATTTAGTGGCATTAAGCTTGTAATTTCGTGGGTTATATGAGCTACCCAAAAATTGATTGTAACTAACTTTGGTTCATTAATACAATTTTGAAAATTGTTGTGAGAGTTTCTCTCTTGTTCTTGTGTAAGAACTTCTTGAGTCTTATCAATGACTTCTCAATGCTATTGTGGTGATTATTCCTAAGCTTATTGGAAAACTTTTCCATGGGGCCATCAATTTTCATCTCTAACCTCTCTTTCATCTTCCATTGCTGAATTAAAAAGCTTAAAAGCAACCCCAAATCCTTGCGAAAGTGCAGAAGTTAGAGTTTTTGAAGTTTGCTTGAAGATTGGGTTTCATTGCAAGGTAGATTTGGAAAAACTAATGGCTATGGGTTCAACTATACATCAGAGCTACATCTCAGCCATACATCAATCCTGCCTGGATAAGTTCTTTTATTTTGTCCTTCATGACCCAACACTCTTTGGTATTGTGACCATTGCCGCGATGAAATCGACAATATTTGTTTAGGTCCGCTCCTGGCTTGAGAGAGGATGATGATGATGATGGTATTGGCAGTCTTACCTGTACCTCCGTGTTGAAGGCTTTCTCCATGATCGTAGCCCGATTGACCGTCAGGGGAGTGTACCTTTCGCACCTGGGTCTTTTTGGGAGGGCTGGTGCTTGTTTAGCTTCTGTTTTTTGTTCGACCTCTGTGGATCGGCCTTGGTTATCACTTCATGCTTTTCTTGTTTCTGTCTGGCTTGTTTGACTTCATTCCGAAACTTAGACATCTCCTCCATTTGTATATAACCTTTAGCCCTTCGCGTATCTCGTCCATGCTAGAGGGAGGTTTCTTGCATAGGCTGTCCACGAACTTGCCAGGTCGTAACGCCAGCATCATGAAGTGTAGTGCTACCTCAGGATTGAGGTTTCTAATTTGAACGGTTACTCACCCAAATCTTTCCATGAACCTTCAGAGAGGTTCGTCATCTGCTTGACGCAAAGTAGCCAATGCGGCGGAAGTTAACCTGTGAGACTGACTAGTCGCATATTGTGAATTGAACTTTTCGACAAGGGTGACAAAAATTTCGATGGACCATGGGGG
Organism: Glycine tomentella; assembly: GCA_007407185.1. Lineage (NCBI taxonomy): Eukaryota > Viridiplantae > Streptophyta > Magnoliopsida > Fabales > Fabaceae > Glycine > Glycine tomentella. The sequence continues at coordinate 1,426 of PYAF01001493.1, read as the reverse complement.
GAGACCACTATACCATGTCAAAGTTACCCCCTTTAAAGAAGTAGGAAATACTCGACATAGCACAACGACATTATTTGTGTATAGGTTCGCCTGAGTGAGGAAGGCATCCATATGTTCGTTTGGGTCGGTGTTTCCGTCATACCTTTCTAGATAGAGTGATTTCCACATAGGAGGAAGGTTGACCTCCATAATATGGTCGACGAAAGAATGTCGCCATGTTGTCCGCCCTTCCGGATGGTATACTTGTGCGGAGCTGATACTGCCCGGAGGGTTGACATGTTGTCGAGGGTGCAATTCGCCTTGAGTTGATTTGTTTCTCGTGTGGGGGAGTGCTCATCTCCCTATGGATGCCTCGCTCTGGCCTCCAGCTGATCATGATCAACTTTTAGCTTCCAGATCTCTTCTTTGTGTCTTCGCTCCATCTCTGCTATGCAGTTTTGGAGTTGTTGGATGGTGTCTGCATTACTCATGGTAGTCTGGGGAGGGTTGGATGCCTCAACAGAAGTGTTGTGTCTGATGCTGGAACGTGTACTGACCAATGACGAAAGTTCTAGTGATTTGTGGGGATGCGAGGTAGCAGGGTATGTTTTACCACGACACTACGATGGGCACCAAATGTTCTTACTAAAATCTGGAAATTCCAAGTATGATGATGGATGGGGTCCAAATGGGTTCCAGATCCTGAGTGTCGGACAATATGTCGTCTTTGCTAAGGAGGGAGATTTGCAAAACAAAGGAAAGGACTCTGAAGCTTAAGTAAGTACATCAATTATGGAAGAATAACTGAGTGGATAGAAAGTCTCCGAGGTGCCTCGGAGGTGTGTTCACCATGGGTGAATAGTAATATGAGTGGAGTGAATATTCTGAGTAAAGGTTTAGATTGAACTTGTATTTATGGCGTGGAGTGTGGGCCTTGGGCCTTTGTTTGTTAATTAATCTGTTGATAAGATAACAGATAATAGCAGACAATTATGTAATTTTTATAAGAGATAATGTGTACCTTGTAGATATGTTGTTACTTGTAGATAAGTAACAGCTTGTAGATAATCCCTTGGAGATAGCTAGAGATATTCTAGGAGATAATTTTGTTACACTTATTTGAATAAGCTTAACAGATAAGCCGTTGTTGGCCAGAGAGACCCGACTGTTGAGGGTTGACATCCGCGCTCCTGTAGAAAGACTGACACGGAGGGTGGACAAATGCGCTATCACTGTAGCAGGGTTGACACTTGTTGCGCGATTTATGCGAATGTATATACGGCAAGTGCACCGATCGTTTAACAAGTAATAAAAGTGTAAGTAGAGTATCGTCTCCACAGGGATTGGAAAGATTCCGCAATAATTATACAAATTATGATTGAACAAGAACAGAAGAATACGCAAAAGTAGTTGGATGATTGTATTGAATTGAAATGAAAATTAAACA
>PYAF01001491.1:89314-111271 GCA_007407185.1 Glycine tomentella | reverse complement strand
CTTGAGATATACATGATTGATTGTGAAATCCTATGGTAATAGGATAGATGACATGTGATTGAGACAGGCCTGACATGAGATGTGTCCTGTGATATAGAGGCGGCCTCCTTAGTGAGATGTTCCTATATTCACAGATGTAGCCTCCTCAGGCGAATTGTATTGAGATATGAGATGTAGCCTCATGATAGAGGTCGGCCCGATATATAGGAGTCCTCCAGACGTGGTTGTACCTATATATTTCGGAGGTGCCTCTGATAGATATAGTGATGTCCTGCCATGAGATGTCCTAGTATATAGAGATGATCTTCTGTGAGTGGAGACATGGCCTATATATCTAGATGAAAGCCTCCGCAGGATGATGATAGGTGATAGATGGTGATAACCATCGGAATAACATGGATATTGACAGATGGTTGTACATTGACTGCTTATGTGTTGATTGAATGAATTGTTGATGTTAACCATGATGATTATGATGTTTTTGTCTGTGTATCTGTTGTCAGTGAACCAGGGGAAGGAAATACCTTCAAGGGCCCTGAGTTTACTGAGATTTTATATCTCACCCCGTTTGTGGGACTTATGATGTAGGTGATTCCTCTGGAGTAGCAGATAGATCCCAAGGCAAGAAGCCTATGCAGGATTAGCTGCTGATGGACACCTTAGGCTAGGGGATATGAGCTTGTGGCTCAGATGTTTTGTATTTTGTTTTGGTTATGTATTTTGATGTACCTGATGGGATATTTGTACAGTTTTGAATTGTACAGTGGAACTTTGATGTATATTCACCATATTATGCTGTACAGTGTTATGATAGTGACTTTAATGACGTCACTTTTAGTTTATGCTTCCAAACTGCTTAAGCTCTGATTGATTATATGTTTAATTATGATGTATGTTTGGTAATGACCCTGATTAGAGGATTGGGGTGTTACACTTTCCTTGCTTTTAGAAAAATGGCCAAGCTTACTCAAAATGAAAAAAGTTGTAAAATTGTCTCTATAAGAAGTGATCATGGTGGTGAATTCCAAAATGAACACTTTGAAAAATTCTGTGAGGAAAATGGAATTAATCACAATTTTTCAGCTCCAAGAACACCCCTGCAAAATGGTGTTGTGGAGAAGAAAAATAGATCTCTTGAGGAAGGAGCTAGAACACTTCTTAATGAGTCAAATTTGCCTAAGTATTTTTGGGCTGATGCTGTAAGCACTGTATGTTATACTTTGAATAGATTACTTATAAGGCCTATTTTAAAGAAAACCCCTTATGAGCTATACAAAGGGAGAAAGCCCAACAGTTCTCATTTAAGAGTATTTGGCAGCAAGTGTTTTGTACTGAACAATGAGAAATAATCACTTGGAAAATTTGATGCTAAGGCAGATGAAGCAATTTACCTTGGATATTCATTAAATAGCAAGGCTTATAGAGTATTCAATAAAAGAACAATGTGCATTGAAGAATCTGTACATGTGATTTGTGATGAAACTAATCCCTCTAACGAGGAAAAAGAGATTGATGGTGATGCAGGACAGTTGGAAGAATTTATTGAAATGGACAAATCCTCAACCAAAAATGAAGAACCAAGTGCTGAAGCAAAACCCACAACTCCTGTTCAAGTGCCTAAAGATTGGAGAACAACAAGAGATTTATCACTTGACAACATCATAGGTGAAGTTTCAAAGGTAGTATCTACTAGATCTTCATTAAAGAACCTATGTTGTGATATGGCTTTTGTTTCTCAAATTGAACCTAAGAACATTGATCAAGCCTTGAATGATGAACATTGGATGCATGCCATGCATGATGAGCTCAATCAGTTTAAGAGGAATGAAGTTTGGGAACTTGTTCCTAGACCTTCATCTCTTAAACCCATTGGCACAAAATGAGTTTTTAGAAATAAACTTGATGAAAGTGGAATCATAGTCAGAAATAAAGCTAGATTAGTGGCTAAAGGCTATAACCAAGAAGAAGGCATAGACTATGAAGAAACTTTTGCTCCAGTTGCAAGATTGGGAGCAATCAGGTTATTACTTGCATATGCATGTCTCATGAATTTCAAACTTTTTCAAATGGATGTTAAAAGTGCTTTTTTGAATGGATACATTGAGGAGGACATATATGTTGAACAACCTCCTGGTTTTACTGATTTCAAACATCCAAACTATGTCTTTAAATTGAAAAAGGCACTTTATGGTTTGAAACAAGCTCCTAGACAATGGTATGAAAGGTTAAGCAAATTTCTGCTTGAACAATCCTTTACAAGGGGCAATGTTGATAAAACCTTGTTTATCAAAAGGCATGGCAATGATTTCTTATTGGTTCAAATTTATGTGGATGATATAATTTTTGGTTCTACTAATCACTTGTTGTGTAAGGATTTTTCATCAGCTATGCAGAAAGATTTGAGATGTCAATGATGGGTGAACTAACATTCTTCCTTGGACTTCAAATAAAGCAAATGAAGAATGGAACCTTTCTCAATCAATCCAAGTATTGTCTTGAAATCATCAAGAAATTTGAGATGGAGAAAAGCAAGGAAGCTGCCACTCCCATGGCTACATCAATACATCTTGATTCAGATGAAAGTGGAAAGAAAGTTGATGAGTCTAAGTTCAGAGGAATGATTGGATCCTTGCTCTACTTGACAGCTAGTAGACCTGATATAATGCTCAGTGTTTGCTTATGTGCAAGATATCAAGCAAATCCAAAAGAGTCTCATCTTACTGCTGTCAAAAGGATCCTCAAATATCTCAAAGCTACTCCTAGAGTTGGTCTTTGGTATCCTAAAGGTGCTTCTATCAATATTATTGGATATTCAGATTCTGATTTTGCAGGTTGCAAATTAGATAGAAAAAGCACAAGTGGCACTTGTCATCTTCTAGGAAGTTCATTGATCTCATGACATTGCAAGAATCTTGTGTGGCATTATCTACTGCTGAAGCTGAATACATCTCAGCTGGAAGTTGTTGTGCACAAAGCTTGTGGCTAAAACAACAAATGCAAGATTATGGAGTAGAACTGAATGAAATTCCTCTGCTATGTGACAATACAAGTGCTATAAACATATCAAAGAATCCAATAATTCACTTAAGGACAAAGCATATTGAGATCAGACATCATTTCCTCAGGGATCAGGTTCAAAAAGGTAACATAAAGGTAGAATTCATTGACACCAATAACCAACTTGCTGATATTTTCACAAAACCACTATCAAGGGATAGATTTTATACACTTAGAAACATGCTAGGTATTCTTGATGAAAGTAACATTTGCTAGCATGTTTAATATGTGTTTTGTGTGATGAATTAAAGCTAAATGTCACAAGTATGAATGATTGCTTAGAACCATAAAAAAATAAAGTTGCTAAATGCTCTGTATCTGATAAACTGACTGTAATAATCGATTACTCCACGGGTTAAACGATTAAAATCATTAAAAATCACATTCAGTATGAAAATTGTGCACATGTAATCGATTACATACATATGGTAATCGATTATTCTTCACATTGCCAGAATTCAACTATCTCTGGAATAATCGATTACACATCGGAATAATCGATTACATTGATCAAAATTCACCAAATGAATGCATGTCTCACTGGAATAATCAATTAACTAAATACTTGTAATCAATTACCCTAAACATTAGAAGTGATAGTCTTCCTGGAATAATCTATTACCACTCGGGATAATTGATTACTTATGCCTTGATACCTGTTTAAATTCATAAAAGTTATCATATAATCAATTACTTAATAATATAATCGATTACTGGTTGTCTTCAACCTCTGACCAAGAATAAAATAATCGATTACTTAAATGAAATAATCGATTACTGTGGTTTTTCAGTGGCTCATTTGCTCTGGAATAATCGATTACTTAACGAAATAATCGATTATTCATGTTGTTGAACGTAATCTGACAGGTTTTTATGGGAAATTTAACTGCCCAATACATTTTAAAATGAACCCAATGTCATTAAACTGTCACCAACAACTATATTTTTTAAATTATGGACGTTTTGGGGTCTCATTAGTGCCTATAAATAGTGGATTACAAGCCTAAAAGTCCTTGCACCTTATCTACTTCCATCTCTCTGTATTTTCTGTATTTTCTGAGTCTTGATTGTGTCCAAACCTTCAAACCTTTAATCATGTCTAACCCAACCCCTAAGAGAGTAAGGACATCCAAGAGAAAAGCTAGGGAATCTTCTTCACATCCCTCTATTCGTCAACCTGTAAATAGGCTTGATCTGTAGTTCTCCACAGAGGCTGATAAGATGAACTATCTTCAGTTCAATGCAACCAAGCCTGTTGCCTCTCCCAAGTACCTTGAACTTGATTGGTTCATTAGGGAGGGATTCCAGTTTCCTGACTTCCTTGAAGTCCAAGGACTGAGAAGGTTCTTAGAAATGAAGGGTACCTTTTACCCTAATTTAGTTAAAGTCTTTTATACTTGCTTGAAAGGGTCAATGCAAGGGGACATGAAATCCAAAGTAAAGGGTGTTGAGATGATAATAACTCCAGACATTTGGGAAACTGTGGCTGAGGTAGTGTGTGAAGGTGCTAGAAGGTTTGATGAGGAACCTGAGGGTTATAGTAAAATGGACACCTATAGAGAGATGTTTCATGATCCTCACATGAGGCTAAGGAATAGGCTGGTACAGGACCTATGATTGCTGAGGATAGGCTCCTACACTACATAATTACCTATGTCATAACTCCTAGGGCTACAAACCATGCCCAAGCAACAGATGAAGACCTCCAATTGGTCTATGGGCTGAAGAACAATATAACCATGAATTAGGTGCTTATCTTTGAGGAAATCATGCTCAAATCCAAGAGGCTAGTGAACTACCCATTCCTCTATCCTGTCTTTGTCTCTAGGCTGATTGATCACTTCAACATTGATGTTGAAAAATGAAGTGGAAGCATCTTACTAAGATGGGGATGAGGAAGACCCCAAATGGCTAGGTGATGGCAAATCAACAAGCTGCTGCTGCTGATGTGGAACAAGTGGTGGCTGATTCAAAAGAGGAAGAGCATCAACAACATCCACAACCTGTTTATTCTGAGTTTGAATCATTGATGATTCAAAAGATAGATAGCATGCTCAAGCTTCAAGAGGATTTCAAGGCTGAGACTCATGAAGCTTTGGAAGAAATTAGGGAAAGGCTTGATTCAATTGAGGCCAATATGAATGATAATGCCTCAGTTGAATTTTAGGATTGTTTAGATTTTTTTTCTTACTTTTTATGTGTTATCTTAGTTCTGTGTAAGTTTGTTTTAAATTTTCCATGTACTGCCTCCTAAAGACTCAATTTAAATGGTATTTGCATTTTCTGTTCCATATCCGCTGTGCATTATTTGTTTTTGACTTTTAACAAGCCAAATAGGGGAGAAATGAGGAAAATTGATTAAGAAGGAGTGTTTTGAAAAACCACTCTGTTTGCCCTGTTTTTGGTTCAGTTTTTGTCAAAAATTTGAATTGAGTGATTGCTTGAATTTAGGGGGAGCAACTGTATAAAAAGGAAACCAACAAGTTTATATAATGCTTAATTGAATGTTTCATGCACCCCAAATGCTTTAACACTTGTATCTTGGCCAAGGCAATTGAAAATTTACAGGGTGTAAAAGCTTGAAGTTCATCAGTTGAATTCTCAATTAATCACCAAGTCCCAGTGCTTAATCAACTTAAAGATTTGGCATGTTTAAAGCCTAAAAGGGGGAGATTGTTGATTCAAGACGAAGTATGAAAGTATGGACAAGGAATCAAGCTTTGGAGTTTTGTGCTTTCAACATGCCTCACAGCAAAGTGCCTTGGAAGCTTGAAGATCAATTGATTCATGTAAAAGGGAAGATGTGTTATCTGATAATCCAATACGCATATCATGCATAATCATTCATTTAGGATTGTTAGATTGAGGACCAATTCTCAAAAGCAGTTAACAAATAAGGAAAAATTAAAATCAAGTTTTTGGAAAAATGAAGTTTTTCTGCTTTACTCGATTACAAATATGTTGACATCGATTATTTTGTTCTTCGTGCCTTCTGGAAAACAAACCAAGAACAATGTAATCGATTACATATCAAATTAATCGATTACCTAGGCTAAAATTGAAAAATCATACTATCTGTCTTAATCGATTACAGAAGTTCGTAATCGATTACATATCATGCCTATGACTAACATGTTCTGTTGATTTAATCGATTACATATCATTTTAATCGATTACATAGTACATTTGGAAATATTGGTTTGTATGTCTTAATCGATTACTAAATTCCGTTATCGATTACTCAGTGCATTTGTAAAATCATGAGTGTCTGGTTTAATCGATTACGTGATGGAATAATCGATTACAATGTTCATAGCTCAAACACAGAATGTATCATAAACACTTTAATTGATTACATTCTTGAATTAATTGATTACAAATGCGAAATAATCGATTACAAGAGCGTGTTTAATCGATTATTTTCAGTTAGAAAGTTGTTATAAATAGAACCCTTTGCCCTGTGATTTTATGATTTGAGAAATTCATATTCTAGGCAATGACAAATATTCATGAGCTTTCTTTAGTGAGTTTTCTGAGCTTAAAAACATCTTGGCTTCACAAAAATTCATATGGGTTGTTGAATTTGAAAAGTGAAGCATATTGAGTTTCAAAGAGTAAGGAAAGGGATGCTTTGAATCTGTCATTCTTTCTTTCAACCTGGTGAATCATTCATATGCATTATGTTCATTAGATTATCAGGTGAATTCGTTCCTTATTCTTTGTGATTGTAAATCTGTTATTAGATTTTTATAAAGATTGACTTATTTTAAATGGGTTTCTTGCATGATGACTAGAGATAGTGTTTCTCTAGGGTTGCTGAGTAGTGTTCTCAGTGGGGTTGGTCTCTAAGAATCTAATAGTGTTTTAGATTTCTGAACTTTATCTAGGGTTGATAAAGAGAGGCTTGTAATATTTTGTAAGAACATTAATTTGCAATAGTGGAACTCCATTCTAGTGTTGAGTGGAAGAACCGGATGTAACTTCATAGTGTTTGAAGTGAACCAGTATAAAAATTGTGGCTGATCTTTATTCTAATCTCTTCGTCTCTTTATTGCTTTGGTTTGTGAATCAAATTATTTGCACAGAAAGATTTCAGTTGTCTATTGATTTTCTTGACAGAGGAATTTGATTGAATAGAAGATTCTTGGTTTCAAAACATTTTTTAAAGTGATAAAGATCCTGTGGAAACTCTGATTTGAAAATTTTTTAATTACCAAGGTTCAACCAATTCACCCCCCTCTTGGTTGTATTGAAGTATTCCAATCATTTTCATCTTTGGTCCAGACCTGGTAACTCAAACCACGGAGCAAATCAAGAAGATGAAGGAGAAATTGGTAATAGCTCAAAACAGACAAAGACATTATGCTGATAAAATAAGAAAACCTCTAGAATTTCGAGAAGGAGAACATGTTTTTCTTAAAGTTACTCCAATTACAGGAATAGGAAGAGCAATGAAGGTCAAAAAGTTGAGTCCTCGTTTTATTGGTCCTTGTTGGATATAGGGGGAGCAACATGAAGAGTGAAAGCCATTGACTCAAGAGAAAGGCAATATGATTGAAGTGCCTTGAAGTTTTGTAATTGATTCAAGTGTAAGAGAAAGGCAATATGATTGATCCCTGCATTCATTTATTATTAAGCTTAAATAATTTTCGTTAAAACATCAAAGGTTTTTATCTTTTTGGTTAAGGTTTGAATTTGATTAAAAGGTTTTTGGAAAAATGATTTCTTATTGTTTTAATTGATTACTTAATGATATAATCGATTATTTTGTTCTTCGTTCAAACTGAAAAAATATTTATGAACAAATTAATCGATTACCTATCAGATTAATCGATTATTTGGCCTTTGATTGAAAATAAACTGCTTTGTTAAATATTTTAATCGATTACTTACTTAGTGTAATCGATTACATAGTTGAAAGTTTATTTTAAGCCTTGATGTGATAATCGATTACCCTTATCAGTAATCGATTACATAGTTCATTTGGAAAAAGCTTACTTTTTGATTTAATTGATTACCAAAATTCGTAACCGATTACATAGTTCATTTTACGAAACAAAGCTTTCTGTCTTAATCGATTACAACTAGGTTTAATCGATTATTTTGCTCGTTGCTAAAAACCAGAAAGCTTCTTTAACATTTTAATCGATTAAGTGATAATTTAATCAATTACATAATAACTTTAATCGATTATTAGGCGCGTTTAATCGATTACAATTATTTACAAATTATGTTATAAATAAGATTGAAGGCTTGGCTTGTTTTACAACTTGACCACTTCGTATTTCTGAGTATACACAAGCATTCTAAGCCTTTCAAAGTGATTTTCACAGTGTTATTACTTCTTGCTTTATTCAAAACATCAATGGGTCTTTGAATGATTCTTGAGCAAGAGACTTTTCAAGATTAAGGAAAAACATGTTCTGATTTTGTTTGCTGTTCAACCTGACTTTGTAATTCATGTGCATTACATTCATTGGATCATCAGGTTGTCTCTCTCCTTAATCTCTGTGTGTAAATTTTTTTTCAAATTTCTGTTGTAATTGGCTATTGTAAAGTGGGTTCTTCTTGCTTGGTTATAGAGAAGGGTTCTCTAGCTCAAGAACAGAGTAGTGTTCTCTGGTTCTTACTCCTTAGAATTCTAATAAGGTTTTAGATTTATATTCTTTATCTAGTGTTGATAAAGGGGAGGGTTTTGTAAAAGCTTGTAAGAACAAAAATTTATAATAGTGGAACTCTAATCTAGTGTTCATTAGAAGAAGCTAGGTGTAGCTTCAGTTGTGAAGTGAACCAGTATAAATTGCTTGTGTCTTTGATTCTATTTCTTTATTACTCATCTTGTTCATTGGTCATTGATTCTTTGGTTCATATTCATTGTTCAACAAGTTCAGTTTTGATCTATTGATTTCTTGGGGCTGAGTTATTTGATTGAGTAAAAAGATTTCTTGATTTTGAAAGTGATAAAGATCCTGAACTTTGATTTGAATTAATTTTAAAATACCATGGTTTTAACCAATTCACCCCCCTCTTGGTTATTGTGAGTATTCCTTTTATTTTCATTCCTTTCCAAATTCTGAAAAGAATAGGTACACCAGCTTATCAAACAACTTTACCACCAAAACTTTCTAACCTTCATAACATTTTTCATGTCTCTCAACTCCGTAAATATATTTCTGACCTGAGTCATGTTCTAGAATCTGATCAATACAGTTAAAAGATAATTTAACTAAGAGCTTGTCCCCGACAAGAATTTTGGATAGAGAAGTAAGGAAATTAAGAAATAAGTCTGTATCATTAGTAAAAGTAGCATGGGGACAAGGACGTTTGAAACAATATACCTGGGAGTTAGAATCAGAGATGAGAAAGAAGTACCCTAGATTGTTTATAGGTATTTACAAATTTTTCAAGGCAAAATTTTCTTTTTAGAGGGGTGAAATGTAACATCATCAACTTTTTATTTTGAGCTTATAGTCATGTTTAAATTAATTATGGATATGTGATGATAGTTTGACACAAGAAGAATAGGATATAATTTATTTGAAAACAAGTTGTCCAAAACTGTCCACACCAAAAATAACTACTACCACCCGTTTTTAGAAATTCACATCTCTCTCATTTCTTATTCAAATTAGGATTATGATATATAGAATTAAAGATATAGATGTTAGCTATAACATATCAAAAATTGAGAAAAAAAATTGGATTGTTCACTACTTGCAGTCTTGAAAATACTAAGAGATGTTATTGTCCTAATTTGAACCCACTGGCAACTTTGGAGTTTAGTTTTTAAATTACCATATCTAGAGTTTTAGAACTCCAAATGAGACATATGATACCTTGTTAGAAAGCTTAAGTAGTCTAGTTTAACATATTAAAAGATGAGAACTTATGAATGTTAGAATTGAAGAAGCTGAAGCAAATGAGTTTTGATGTTTTACATGCCTAATCAATTTGATGGCATATGTAATTTTTGTTTAAGCTTGGTTCATTAGATAAAGCTTTATAATCCCAATTAGCTTTTGATAATTCATGCATTCATACATTCATTTGAATAGAACTAATCATGTGGTAATAATCAAAGTCATAGAAATTCATTAAGGCAACTAGGAATTGTATAAAACATTTTCTCACTGCTTTAATCGATTACATTGGTGAAATAATCTATTACAACATGTGTGTGTTTTCTGGAAAATGCCTTGTGGACATTTTAATCGATTAACACTGGTTCATAATTGATTAAATGAGCTTTAGACAGAATTAGAAACTTTCTGTGATAATCGATTTTCTTGAGAAATAATCGATTACATAAGCTTCTGCATAATTTTACACAGCATGTTCATCTGGTTTAATCGATTACCAGATGTTTGTAATCGATTAAATGTGCATTGTTATGTTTTAGGCATGGTCTGTATTAATCGATTAAATAAGAACGTAATCGATTACATGTGTGCATTGAAAAACTGAGTTCATCTGGATTAATCGATTACAAGATGACTTAATCGATTATTTTGTTCGTAACAAATTTTCAAATTTCCGATGAACATTTTAATAGATTATCTAATTAAAATAATTGATTACAATAGTTAAAATAATCGATTACATTGATGAATTAATCGATTACAGTTAGTTAAAACAATTTTTTTTTTATAAATAGAACAGCTGGGTCTGTGTTAAAAAAAGTGAGAAAAACATAGATACTCGTGCAAGCCTTGTGATAGACACATTCTAAAGCTCTCAAGAGTACCCAAGGCTGAGATTAGTGAGATAATCAAATATGATGAGTATCATGGAGAGTTACTTGTGTTTTTAGAGTTGTTTCTCAAAGATTGAAGAATTGTTCAAGCTAGTGCTTAAAGAAAGCCATCAAGAAAGAGTTATATTCATCTATTGCATATAATCTCAGGTTGATTGCATCATTCATATCATTGTAAATTGCTGAGGATTATAAGGTGATATCTTTCTTGAACCTAAAGCTTGATTTTGGTTGATATTTGTTTTGTAATTATGTTGTATTTCCATATAACATTTGTATTCTTTAAAGCTTTTTTTAGAAAGGATTTCTAGAGGGAAGCACAGAGAGGGGATCTCTGGTTCTTGATCTTTTGAAAAGTCTATAGGGAGTAGATTTTGAATTTTACCTAGGGAGGGTAAGAGAGATCATTTGTAAGCTTGTAAAGAACAGATATTTGTTATAGTGGAACTCTAACCAAGATTTGGTTGGAAGAAAACTGGATGTAGCCTCCGGGGTTGAGAGGTGAACCAATATAAATCTTGTGTGTTTTAAGATTTTAGTTTATATTTCATTAATTCTTGAAGTATAGAATTTGTTCATCATACAGACTTGGTTACAGCACAAGAGTGATTTGATTGGTGAAGTAAATTGTTTTTTAAATTGGTTTTAAGTAGATACGATCCTTTTGAAGTCTTCCTCTGTTATAAATTTTGAAAGGAAATTTTAAAACTTTGAGGTAAAACCAATTCACCCTCTTCTTGGTTTATTTGCATAAGTGTTCATTGTATTTTCAATGAACTGGTAGATTAGTACTGAGTATAGAAAGAACGAACCATGTGTGGTAAAATATTTCTAGCTATTTGGAAGTAACAATCGTGATTTGGCAAGAGTGAAGTACTTAGAATTTTGGCACAAGGCTAAAAGATTCAGCCAAGCTTGGACCAATCAGGAGTTGATGTTGGACATAGGGGGAGCAACAAAGAGATGAAGCTTGTGATTTAGAAGAAAGTTTTGAGCTTTTCACATGCCTTGAAGATTGTAATTCATATTAAGTGTATGAGAGGCCAATCTTCTAATCTTTGCATTGCATGCACACAATCATTAACATGCTTACATGTTTTCATTAAAGTATCCAAGCTTGCATGTTTTTAAAAGAAATCAATAAGTAATGGCTAATGTTTTTGGAAAAATGTAATCTTATTGATTTAATCGATTACACATCGGTTTAATCGATTATTTGTTCGTTTTAAATCTGGAAAAGCCTTGAAGAACATATTAATCGATTACATAACTCTTGTAATCGATTACATAGTAAAAACAAAAAGCATGCCTCACTGCTTTAATCGATTACCACAAATTGTAATCAATTACACAAGCTTGCTTTGCAATGAACCTTACTGCTTTAATCGATTATGACAAATTGTAATCGATTACACAAGCTTGCTTTACAAATGAACTTCACTACTTTAATCGATTATAGCTCGGTTTAATTGATTATTTTATTCGTTGTAAAACCTAGGATAAAGCTTTGAACACTTTAATCGATTAAGTAACAATTTAATCGATTACATAAGTCATTTTAATAGATTATTTGACATGTTGTAATCGATTACAGTCTGTTACAAAAAGCTGTTATAAATAGGATAAATGCTTGTCTAATTAAATAACTTGAATACTTCGAAATTTTTAAATATACACAAGCCTTCTCAAAGTTAGAAAGTGATTTTCTGGGTTAACTAAGTTCTTGTCCCACTCTTTAATCTTCATGGGTATTGAATGATTTCTTGAGCAAGAGTTTTGAAAGAAGTTTTGGATGTTGGATACAGGGGGAGCTTTATGAAGTTTGGAAGTCTTTAATTCAAGATTGGTTTTGAGCTTTCAACATGCTTAAAAGACTTGAAGACTTGGAATTGAAATATTATGTAAAAGGAAAGCTATATGATTGATCCTTGCATTCATTCATTCATTCATTGAATTAACTAAGTGTTTTTCATTAAAATCGAATAAAGCTTTTAACATTTAACTAAGGTTTTAATTGAATTGAAAGGTTTTTGGAAAAATAAGTTTTTCACTGATTTAATCGATTACATAAAAGGGTTAATCGATTATTTTGTTCTTCGTTCAAATCTGGAAAACCTTCATAAACATTTTAATCGATTACCTATCGGTTTAATCGATTATTTTGCCTTTGGATATGACTGAACTGCTTTGTTATGAATTTTAATCGATTACTGAACTTTCGTAATCGATTATTTAGTTAAAATCAGTTTTTAAGTCATCCTGGAATAATCGATTACAAGAAACTGTAATCGATTATATAGTTCAAACTGAAAATCACGTTTTCCTGACTTAATCGATTACCATATCCAGTAATCAATTACACAGTTCACTTTGTGAATAAATATTTTTGTGTTAATCGATTACAACTCGGGATAATCGATTATTTTGCTCATAGTGAAGACCTAGAATGCTTCTTGAACACTTTAATCGATTATATTTTAATTTAATCAATTACACACTAATATTAATCGGTTATTTGGAGCGTGTAATCGATTACAGTTAGTTACAACTTCTGTTGTAAATAGAAGTGGAAGCTTGGGTTGTTTTGTAACTTGATCAATTCGTATTTCTGAGTATACACAAGCTTTCTAAACACTTCCAAAGTGAATTTCTGGGTTCTACGAGTTCTTGCTTCATCTAAAACATTCATGGGTATTTGAATGATTCTTTAAGCAAAAAATCTCTTTCAAAGGTTAAGGAAGAAGAATGCTCTGAGTTTGTTTTTGTCTTTCAACCTGATTTGTTCATTCATTTGCATGTCATTCATTGGATCATCAGGTTGTTTCTTTCCTTAACTCATTGATTGTAATTCTATTTTCAAATTCTGTTGATATTGACTATTGTAATTGGGTTCTTCTTGCTTGGGACTAGAGAAGGGTTCTCTAGCTTAAAGATCAGAGTAGTGTTCTCTGAATCTTTCTCCTTAGAAGTCTAATAGGGTTTTAAATTTTTGTTCTTTATCTAGGGTTGATAAAGGGAGGTTCTTGTAAAAGCTTGTAAGAACTATTTTATAATAGTGGAACTCTAATTCAGTGTGAATTAGAAGAAACTGGATGTAGCTTCATGTTTTGAAGTAAACCAGTATAAATTGCTTGTGTTCTTATTTCTATATCTCTATTCTCATCTTATTCATTGATCTTTAATTCTTTGAGTCATATTCATTGTTCAACAAGTTCTGTTTTGATCTATTGAATTCTAGGGCTGAGACATTTGATTGAGTAAATTGATTTCTTGGTTTTGAAAGTGATAAAGATCCTGAAACTCTAATTTGAATTTGTTGTTAAAAAATACCAAGGTTCAACCAATTCACCCTCCCTCTTGGTTGTTGTGAAGTATTCCTATTATTTTCATTGGAGAGCAAGTTCTGAAATCCTTTTCTTCAATTCAACTCTGATTGGTAAACCACATGCATTCATATTCATTGGATCATCAGGTTGTTTCTCTCCATTATCTCTGGTTGTAAATTCATTTTTGTATTTTTTTGTTATTTGAAGCTATTGTAAAGAGTTCTTTGAAGCTTGTGCTAGAGTAGGGTTCTATAGGGAAGAATAGAGTAATGTTCTCTGGTTCTTGATCACTAGGAGTCTAATAGGGTTTTAGATTTCTATTCTTTATCTAGGGTTGGTAAAGAGTGTTTGTTGTAAAGCTTGTAAGAACTGAAATTTATAATAGTGGAACTCTAATATAATGTTGATTAGAAAAAACCAGATGTAGCTTCTCTTGAGAAGTGAACCCGTATAAACTCTTATGTTGTTTTTTCTATTCCTTAATCTCTATTAGTTATCTTGTTCATTTGTTCTTGGTATTATTATCATTACTCAACAAGTTTTGTTTTAAACTATTGATTTCTTGAGCTGAGTGATTTGATTGATTAGAAGCATTCTTGGTTTAAAAGTGATTAAGATCCTTTAAGTCTAATTTTATAAATAAATTTTAAAAAACCAAGTTTAAACCAATTCACCCCCTCTTGGTTATTATGGGTATTCCTATTGTTTTCAGTTGATTCATGAATACTCCCAAAGCTTCACGTGCTGCAGCCATAGTAATATGCATGGCTATGTGAATTAATAGAAAGAAAATTTGGTAAACAAAAGTCAATGTGAAATCAATAAAGTGAATGAGACAAAATTGAAAACAAGATTCTTGAACAATCTTGTATGGCCATCAACGTGGAAGCCTTGGAACTTAAGAGCAAGGAATGATTTCAGCCAAGCACTTAAGAACCAATCAAAATTGGTCATTTGTAAAAGCTTTCCACATGCATACATGATCATTAATGAATGGAATCTTTCCATAAACCTTAATATATTGGTGCAGCCATGATATTTGTATGTTGCTGTGAATTTGGCAGTGTGTGTAGTTGAAGAAATTGGGCAAAGGACATCAAGATTTTCAGCAAGGTTCCACATGCATTTGGGTCAAAGAATGAAGGAATATTGCAAAACTTAACCAAAGAAAAATTTAGTGCATCAGATAAGATTTTAGGATAATATCTCTTAAGGTAATGATTAGTTAGTTGCATTTTAACCAAACTAACTACTAACTAAGATTTAAATACAACAATACCCTTTCCATCCTAACTAACTTGCTTAATATAAATAGATTGGAGTGTCACAAAATATTTTCAAGTAAACTTCTACCTCAAAGTTTCCTCCTACGACCCACTTGCTTTCTTGCTTACATTTCTCATAACCGTAGTTTCCCTCCTAATGTATCATACTTCTATTTTTCTTCTTTCAAAGACATTATTCCTTGAAGATTTCCAAGAAGGGCAGCCTGTAACGACCCGCCTCGTCGCTACGGCATCACAAACTCTAGACGTGTAAATTTCAAATTTTAATGAAAACTTCATTAATTTGATTATGAAAATGGTAGTAAGTTTTTCACAATAATACAATCATCATACACACGATATAACTACAACAATTGAATACATATGTATACATATACTATTTCAGTACTCATCATTCTCCTGTTTAGAACTTAATTTAGTTTTTACATGTAATTACAATTCAAAATATACATGTCTACAAAAAGGATTAAGGGACTAACTATGAAAGAGTTAATTAACAAGACACAACTCTTCCAAAGAGAGTTCCAACGTCGTTACGTCGGCTTGGCGGCTCCAACAAAAAGAAGATCTTTCTCCAAGGTCACCTACTGCTACTCATCTGCTCCCACGAACGTAAGTTCACGATCATCACAGGTACTAACCACACGGTACAACAAATGCAAGGGTGAGTTTATTATATAAAATCAACAAACATCGGATAGCAACAATTGGGAAGGAAACAATTTTACCCATCACAATCATTAACAAAAATCCATGATTGCAATACACACTCAACAAACCAATCATCCAATGCATTTAACAACTCAAACAATCATGCATAGAATGATGCATGCACCTGACTCATCTATCAACATGCAATGTGGTACCATCTCTGGAAATAGCCTCTCACAGGAAAAAGGATTCACCGCCTATCAGGGCCACCCTGTCGTGCCTTGGCCATTCCTCCACCCGGTGATCAGCCAGCGTCGCTAGGGAATTCCAAACCTGATGACCCCTTAGTACCTGCGTCTCAGCCCACTAAAACTCACAGGTACACACGTGCCTTCATTCTATTTCGACACATACAAATGAAGTATGAAACATGGGCATCATCAATGCATGACCCGGCTAGGAAGAAATCCTTCCTCACAAGGGTAACCCGTTATGCACCCCCCATGTACATACGTAACACACTAATGTGGGCTCACCGATGCACTGACCATGGCTAGGAACAAATCCATCCTCGCAAGGGCAACCAACCGGTCCTTGCATCCCACATGTACATACACAGCCTACAACCATGGGCACCATCAATGTATGACCTGGCTAAGAACAAATCCTTCCTCGCAAGGGTAACCCGTCATACACCCCCATGGGTATCCATGTATATCCACACACAATGACATTGTTCACATAAACATTATCTCTCATCAATGTCATTATCAACCTCAACATCATATCATCGCAATATCATCATCATGCATATCAATATTATCTCATTTCAACATCATCAACCACGTCAACATTATCTCATTTGAACATCATCAATTACATCAATGACACCTCAATTTCAATATCATCAACGACATCACAAGTAATCACATTTCACATCTATACATAATACATATGCCTGAGATTCACATTCCCCAGGTCTTCAGACAATCCAAATTTCATACATTCACAATTCATCATATCATAAGACTAATATTTTTAGGAAAATTCTAAATTAAAGAGGAGAACTACAACATATAAAACACACTCTTGTGCCCATTTAAAAATTTACTAAAGAATTAAATAGAAGAACACATTCTAAAATATTGGGAAGAGTTTCCTCTGTAATTAAGACTTTTCCCAAGATTCACAATTTTATCCATCAACAAGCCAATTCATCGCATCCCATTAGTTAAAAATACATTTTTTCTTGAAAACGAGTACACACAGGAACAAACACATATCAATCATAAATACATCTCATCCAATTAGTTAAAAACGTAATTTTTCTTGAAAACCAGCACACAGCAGGGACAGACAGTTATCTTCATAGTTGGAACTATGGTATCAAAACTATAAATAAATAATAAACTCCCCTTACCTATCTATATCCCTTTGTTAGCTCCTTGAAACGTCGTTTTGGGATCTCTCAAGTTCATGTGCTTTGGCCCAAATGCGGAGCTCTATATACCAAATCGAAGACAATTTAATATAGATTTCCAAGGTAAGATCAATATTAACATTTGGGGTCAAATACCCACTTAAATTCAAAAAGGGGCTAAAAGGGTGTTTTAGGAGTTCACATCAAAAGACATCATTTTGAAATTTCGATCACACCAATGTGACCAGGGTTCAACAAGGATCACAGAAATGACATCAGTTTCATAAAAAGAAGACTTTTACAACATCTCATTTTCAAAGGGTTTTCAAAGAAAGTATAGAAATAGCCCATAATGTTACCCAAATTACAAGAGACATCAAGAAACACTTAAACTAGCTAGAAGAAGACAAATGAAACTAAGATTACCTCAAGGAAACCAAGAAAGGAGGATTGGGAGCTCCTTTCTCTACTGAAACTTTGAGAAGAGTTTCGAAGATTCCGCTCCGATTAAAGGGTCTTCTCCATGCCAGGGTCTCGTGGCAAGCAACGGCGGCCCGTGGTTGTCTCCGGTGGCTGTGGGTGGTGGAGGAGGGTGAAGGGAGGTTAGGGAAGGCTTGTGGGAGGAAAAATCCTTCATTTTCATGACTTGGAAGCTTAAAAACGTATTCAGCACCGCCTCCACTCGTCCAGGCTAGCAAAAATGCCTGCATAACTTGCCTGGGTGAGCTGACCCTATTCTAGAATTTTCTGCTTTAATGAAAAATTAATTTCTCAGTTACAGGCATTAACAATCCCCACGATCAAAAGTTAGATATATAGCTTCGAAAGCTAGCTTTAAAATTTGAAGGAGATCCAACGGTTAACCAATCGATAATGATGATTTTACTAAAATAGGTTTCGGGTCAAACTCGTAATCACACAATTCAACACAGCTAAAAAAAACTCTACATAACTTGACACCTACACCAAGCAATTGCACATGGAGAATCCACATAATATTTCAACTAATTATAAACTAATAAAATAGTCAAATAACATAAGAAATACATCGAACATCTATTTTCGGTTATTAAAATTTCAGGGCGTTACACAGCCACCCACTCAGTCATTTGCAAATCCAATTTGCTTGAAGTAAGCTACGCTTCAATCTTTAGTTAAGGATTTATTTGGACTAACCTATATGTATAATGGTGCAGATTTATGGTTGATCATTTAGGCTGAATTTTTCTATCATTGAAGGCTATTTCATGATGTGAATTACATTGATTTAACAATAGGATAGGTTGATGATTTAAATGCTGAAATTTTAGAAATGTTTGGACTTGATTTTTGATGACCTTTAGACTTGATTTTGATGGAATTTTGGACTGTTTGCTTATATGTTTTGTTAGGACTGTTCTAAATTAATTCTAAGAAGTAGAGGCCGAATGATATGGGGATAAAAGGTCTAATTACTCAAGTGGTTCTGTCTAATAATTAAATAGTAGAGTGATAAGTTGAGAAGAACATAAGGTCTAGGTTAAGTTCAAATCTTTTATGGTGATAGTGTAAAAAAATTAGAAAATTATTTGGATGGTATATTAAGGTTTCGTAGATAGATTACTAACATGTTGTTTGTAGCATGAGGCTATTCGGTTGCCATGCACAAGTGTGCATGATTTTAATTACATAAGGTATGGTAGTCTAACCATATATTAGATACGTATGATGTTTGTGATGAAAACAAATTTCCATGAGATTGTATGTATTTTCTCATGGTTGGTATTATTGATGAGAATGAATGGATTTGATGAGATGATATATAATGATTCATGTTTCCGAGTCCAGTACGAGATTTGCGAAACAAAATCTGATACTAGATCCAGTACGAGATGTAGAGACTAGGTACGAAAACATGGAATAATCATGCATTGTTTGCGTAAGACGACTGCAGCTAGACATCCAATACAAGATATACCTACATGCAATACGATATGTAGAGGCCATGTGCACCTTGGAATTTCATGCATACATGTTGTTTGAATGGTTATTTATTGTGTGGATTTTATTGGAATTTTTTTGATGGTTTATTATCGTATTAACGTATTTGGTGGTTTAGTTTTGCCTATTGAGAAATTTTATTTCTCACTAGATTTGTTTCATTTTTTTTATAGATGAAAACTGTAATCATCTTCCTTGATGCTCTAGACTGGAGATGGTACAGAAAGGAGGAAAGAAATCACTATATTATTACCATGCACCCTGTTATCCGAGTTTATGTATAATCTTTAACTCCTGTATGGTAACTAGGGACTAAGGTGGTGTATGAAAGATCTTGTACTTGTAAAACATGAAGTAATGCAGCAAGTAATTAGTTCTGTCTAATGAAGGAGGTTTCTACGTATTCAAATTAATTTTTACTAATATACGTTCCTTAAAAATAATCAGTAATAAAAATTTTCTAGAAATATATTTGGTCATTACAACAAATCCTTCTTCCACATCTTTGATATATATATATATATATATATATATATATATATGATCTTTTTTTTAGTATCGTCTGATACTCAACCCTTAAGGCCAAGCTATGATATTGACTAAAACTGCAAGAAACACACTAAGGGGGGGAGGGGTTGAATGGTGTGTATTCCAAAGATAAATACTTTTTGCAATAATAGAGATAGTGTGGGCAATACAAAGACAATCACTGGTCGTCCACTGAGAATAAACAGACTAAGTAATAAAGAACAAAGTGGTTGTCCAGTGACAAATAAGAGTTTCTTAAAATAGTTTTTCAAATAAGCACTTGTTGTAAAGCGATCTTAGAAATAGTAATAAAAACACTTGATAAAGCAATATGGAGAGAAATAGAAATACTTGGTTTATACAGGTTCGCTCAACGTAAGCTACGTCCAGTTGTCCTTCACTCACTATAAAGGGTTCCACTAATCAATAGCTGATTACAAACAAGTATTCTAACCCACCATTCCTGGCTTTACAGGTACTCTTAACACCACTTCTAGTATCTTCTTAAACTCCCCTTGAATTTAAGAACTCAAGTATTTCTTTGTACTAAGATACTCCTAGCTTACACAAATAAATGTTTGATTGAATACAAGTATTCTTAACACTTATAGAGTGAACATACAATTAAGCACAAATACAAACTACTTTGCTTTACAAAGAATAATAACAATGTAGAACGTGTATTGTTTAAAACAGTGTTTTGCCTCAAGTATTTTTCTTATGCAATTGTTCTTTATTTTTCTATTTTTTTTGTTAGTTACTTCATCGAGGGAGACTTCCTTTTATAGACCTTAGTCAGATATCCGTTGCAGGATTTGTGTTGTTATCTTGAAAGGACCATTGTCTCACATAGAGGAATTGGTCGACGTGTCAAGCTCTGGATGGCTAGGATTTATATGAAGCACAGCCAACGCCATTTGAAAAACAAAGGAACACTTCAAACAACCAAGAGGGGGGTGAATTGGTTGAAAACTTATCCAATTAAAATTTATATCAGAGTTATATACCACAGGATCTTTATCACAATTAAACCAATTTTCAGAAACAGAATAAATTTCAATATGAAAATCAGTTTTCAATCAACTTCCCCTTTTATGAGCAACAGAAAACAGAGTATTACAAATCTGAGCAATGATATTGATTCACAAACAAAGTAATACGAAAATGATCTGAAAGAATAGAGAGAACACATAGATTTTTATACTGGTTTACCTCAAACACTATGAGGCTACATCCAGCAACTCAACACTAGAGAGGAGTTCCACTATTGCAATAATATCTTTACAAGCAATATTACAAGTCTCTTTCCTTCAACCCTAGAAGAAATTCAAAAATCTAAAACCCTATTAGATTCTTAGAGACAAACCCTTCACCTTGAGAACCCTACTCAGGTGAATCCTAGAGAAACCCTATCTCTATGCTTGAAAGAAACAAATTACAACAGAAATACTTTTATCAAATTACAAAGAAATTGATTTACACAATCAAAAGCCAAGAAAAGATATCACCTGATAATCCATAATTGAATGAATATGAATGATTAACAGATGAATACGCAGATTATCAACACAGATATGCAGCTTTTCTTGTGACTTGATTGCAAGAAGAAACTTCAGCTCATGATCAATATACCCATATGATTCTAATGAAGTTCCTATGTGTTTCTCTATCAAAGATTTATCACAGATGAATGTCCAGAGTGTTTGTGAATGTTTACAACAATAATTTCTCAATTCACACGAAAATCTCAGCTCTCCTTTTTTAACCTCAGTCGCAGACATTCTATTTATAACTGTCAATTAACTGAAAATAATCGATTAAGTACGCTCCAATAATCGATTATTTATCATTTGTAATCGATTAAATCAAGATAGTAATCGATTAAAAAGCTTGTAAAACGTTCAGAGTTCCAAGAACGAGACATTTAATCGATTAATCTGATTCGTAATCGATTAA
>PYAF01001491.1:35403-56892 GCA_007407185.1 Glycine tomentella | reverse complement strand
GCGAGACTCCAGTACTTGTTTTCTTCTTTCTTTGGCCTTTATTCTCCTCTTTTGTCCTAAAAATGCATGATTGGTATTGGAATGAGATAAAATAAAATATTATTAATAAACTAACTAAAACTAATCTAATTCCTAATTATTTAATCAAAATATAACCTAAAAACTATCCTAAACTAAGATGTGTTTGCAACACATCAGTTGTGATAGGGTAGATACATATAGGGAGATGCTTAGTGATCCCCAAATGAGATTGAAAAATAGGCTAGGTACTGGACCCATGACCCATGAGGATAGGCTCCTGCACTACATAATTACATATATCCTCACATGATAAGAATCAAAGAGAATCATGCATTATATCTTGAGGATGATGTTATGAATATCTGTATATTGAATGTATTTTGTTACTTAAATTATGTTTGTCATAAACTTATCCTGTATTTTGTGTCTGTGGTTGACACCTGCTATGACCTCAATTTAATTGGGTGAGCAGATGAACAGTAAAAGAAGGATTGGCAAGATGATGTCTGAGGAAAGGACTTTGTTAAAGATGCTTAGTTGAAGATGGTTGTTGTAATGAAATATTTTGGTGATTTGTTCTATGTAATAGAACTAATATCGGTCTGTATTTTATTTTATATTATGTCAGACTTATAAATACCAATCAATGACGAAAATCTTTTTAGCAGTTATTAGCAAACGTTGATTTGATATTTTTAAGCAAGAAGAAAAGAATTTTCATTAATGATCACTAAATAATAAGATGGTAAATTTGAGGTGTTATAATTACTTAATGAAATAATCGATTATTATGTTCTTCGTTCAATCTAGAAAAACCTTTATGAACAAATTAATCGATTACCTATCGGATTAATCGATTATTGGACCTTTGATTGAAAATAAACTGCTTTGTTAAAGGTTTTAATCGATTACTTAGTGTAATCGATTACATAGTTAAAAGATTATTTTAAGCCTTGTTGTGATAATCGATTACCATTATCAGTAATCGATTATATAGTTCACTTGGAAAATGTCTGCTTTCTAATTTAATTGATTACCAAAATCCGTAATCGATTACACAGTTCATTTTGTGAAACATAGCTTTCTATCTTAATCGATTACAGCTCAGTTTAATCAATTATTTTGCTCGTAGGGTGAAACCCAGAAAGCTTCTTTAACATTTTAATCGATTAAGTGATAATTTAATCAATTACATAAGAATTTTATGTTAGTATATGCATGTCCTAGAGACAATCTTTTCATTAGATTAGGACGTACATGTACTTTTCATATTATCATGAATAAATTATAAGCGCTCTTTATCTTGTTTCATATTTTGTCTCGATATTATTATTAATATATAAGTAACTGGATAAAACCCTTGGAATAGAATAGGTATCTCTTGAATATCAGTGATGGGATCACGATCACGAGGATTCAAAGATACCAGATGTCTACCCCTAAATTTTAAGTTCCTAGTCTAGAAACACTGAAAATGGGGATCAGTGATCTCGGGTAAGACTAGCACGGCTTATCTACTTGTATGCAGATACAAGGTAAAGACCTCATAAGCTACAAACATGGAGATGTCTTAGCTAAAGTCGTGGGTGGACCTATAAGGGTATAGCTAGCACTGAACGGACCCACAAAGAGACTCTATGAGGAAATCTCATAGATAGTATCATTAGAGTAGTCTTTTATTATTTGGGTGTGTCTTTCGTTAGACCAGAAGTTTTCACCTAGACTGTGTTCTAGAAGACATGCTTTGATTGTATACCTCGTCTACGTGAAACATGGAGACACATAGGTATACCTTTGGGCATGTCCTGAAAGAACACGAGTCTAGGGTGACTAGCTGAAGGAATTCATCAAATCTCTGTGAGAGATTGGTTATCTGTAAACCGGAGAAATTGGGATGACATTTACGGGACTCGGGAATCTATGCATAGTAAAAGAAATCATGAGATGATTTGCCTTTAGAGTTAGTAAAATTGGAGACTCCCTATTTCGCATTAAAGCTTACCCTAGACCACAAGGGCTAATACGTTTCCTTACCCTAGGTTTTATGGGAAGGTAACCGAGACGAAAGGAAATACATACGGAAACCAAATAGATTTAATAGGATGATCTTGTCATTTACCTAACTAGTTCTGGGGCAACAAAGCATTGCTAGTGCTTTGTGTTGTCATTAAATGGGTAGAGGCCTTGTTGGGCCCAAATTCATTTATGTCAGTAGCTATGTTGGGCCTAATGGGTCACACACTAACACTTTATTGTCATGAAATTATAGCATTAAAGGTTTTGGGCCTAATAATGGTTGTTGGCCCAAGAAGGAGTTTAGAAACTTATCTTAAAGAAAGAGGGGCGCATGAATGGAGTTAATGGGCTTGGATAGTCCAAGACATTATTAATTAATTTAAATAGTTAAATTAATTATCTAATATTTAAATTTGATAATTTAAATATTTGAATTTAAATATGAAGTAACTATAGTAGATAGTTTCATATCAAAAGGAGAAGATAAGAGCTAGATTTGAATTTGAATTCAACTAGCATCTTATCATGATCATATCCTAGATTTTAGAAAGAAGTTTGAGGGCTGATTAGAAGCTTATCATACGGCTGGATATTTGATTATTATTTGGCAAAATAAATTCCAAGTAATTGACTTGGTCTTAAGAAGATAAGATAGGAGGTTGTTGGCAATTTTTGAAATACAACAACTCTATCTTTTCTTCACGTGTGAGATGCTTAACGATCAGAATTTTATGGTTAAAAATCTGACCTAAAACTATTCTATAAATATACTCTTGTGATCATAGTTCTCTAATAATGTTTTTGAGAAAAACCCCATCTATCTTCCTCCTTTTCACGTGCCCCTTTGTGTGAGTTTTAACTAAAAATTCAGCCACCAATATCATCTATTGGTGAGTCTCTTAGATAAGTAAAACACTTTAAAACCTAACCTTCTTCCTCTCCATTGGTGTGCCTAGCCTGCCTCCATTGGTGTTTGTTGGAGGCCTACAAGAAGTGTTCTTGAGTCTTGACAAGAAGTGGTGTGGATCAACATTAGAGGGCTTGTATCTTCAAGCTTATCCTTGATCATCAAGTTTCGAATACAAACGAGGTAACATCTATGTCCTAAAGAATGATTCTTGAATGGTATGTGTGTTTCCGCTTTTAAAAAATAATTTCTTCTCACATGCCTTCATGATTCAAGGCCATATCTTTCATTTTAATCGATTATCAGGCATGTTTAATCGATTACAGTTAGTTACAAATTCTGTTATAAATAGGTTTGAAGGCTTGGCTTGTGTAAGAACTTGATCACTTCGTATTTTTGAGTATACACAAGCCTTCTAAGCATTTCTAAGTGATTTTCTCAGTATTTTTACTTCTTGCTTCATTCAAAACATCAATTGGTCTTTGAATGATTCTTGAGCAAGATTCTTTTCAAGGTTAAGGAAAAGCATGATCTGATTTAGTTTGCTACTCAACCTGATTTGGTAATTCATGTGCATAACATTCATTGGATCATCAGGTTGTCTCTCTCCTTAATCTTTGTGTGTAAATTTGTTTTTAAATTTCTGTTGTATTTGGCTATTGTAAAGTGGGTTCTTCTTGCTTAGTTCTAGAGAAGGGTTCTCTATCTCAAGAACATAATAGTGTTATCTGGTTCTTGCTCCTTAGAGTTCTAATAGGGTTTTAGATTTCTATTCTTTATCTAGTGTTGATAAAGGGGAGGATTTTGTAAAAGCTTGTAAGAACAGAAATTTATAATAGTGGAACTCTAATCTAGTGTTGATTAGAAGAAACTGGATGTCTTTGAAGCATTTCTAAGTGATTTTCTCAGTGTTTTTAATTCTTGCTTCATTCAAAACATCAATGGGTCTTTAAATGATTCTTGAGCAAGATTCTTTTCAAGGTTAAGGAAAAGCATGATCTGATTTAATTTGCTACTCAACCTGATTTGGTAATTCATGTGCATAACATTCATTGGATCACCAGGTTGTCTCTCTCCTTAATCATTGTGTGTAAATTTGTTTTTAAATTTCTGTTGTATTTGGCTATTGTAAAGTGGGTTCTTCTTGCTTGGTTCTAGAGAAAGGTTCTTTAGCTCAAGAATAGAGTAATGTTCTCTGGTTCTTGCTGTAACACCCTGAAATTTCAATAACTGCAAATATATATTGTATGAATTATTGTTGTGCAACTGTTGATGTGAGTGTTAGGCTATGTGAGCTTTGATTGGCCTATATTTAAATTATTCGAGTGAAATATTAATTAGAGATATTACAAAAATGTTTGAAGAGAAATGACCATATTACCCTTCCCTTGAAACAGAAATTACAAAAGTGCCATTGAGGTGAAAATTACGAGAATGCCCTTACATATTTTGGTTAGATATTTTAATTTGAAAATTACATGAATACCCTTGGATATTTTGGAAATTACAAAAATGCCCTTGAAGTCAAAATTACAGAAATACCCTTAGATATTTTGTTGAGATATTTTAGAATGAAAATTACAATCATACTCCTAGGGTGAGTGACAAATTACCATAATACCCTTGAGGCTAAAATTACAAAGTGCCCTTGGATGGCATATTACCAAAATACTTTGTGACAAGAAGCCTCAGAATAGGATTTCTATGAATTTCATACGGTAATAACTTTAAAATTTTATTCAGGAAAATCCAAGCATAAAAAAATATGGAAAAATGATAAATACAATCTGTGGAATTTTCTCTTAATTGTAGGATGAATAGACTTATTCAATAATATGGTTTAGTAATTTTGATGGTCAGAAGCATAACGAACCAATCAGAATTAAGATAAGAGTAGTCTTGTATGTAAGGTTTGTGTAGCACTCTGTATAGACTGCTTGTGAGCAATTTATACTATAATTGAAGTCAGTTTCTGAAAATCTCTAGAGTTCTATTATTCAATATTATCTTTAGGTAGAAGAGTTCAAATTGAACTTTACTTCCTCTTAAGGAATGCCATGTGTGAAGTCATGTTGGAATTAAATTTTTTTTCTTCATAAAAGACGACATATGGATACAAGGAGAACCACACAATTTTCTTCTCTTTAAGGAAAATAAAACATGATATAGAAAGAGGAAAGGAAGATAAAAATCTTCCCCTTGGCTAAAAAGAATACACATGAAGAAGAGAAGAAAAAGGGCTAAGAAGTTATCATGCTTTACAAAATATTTACACAAGATTGTCATGGAAGGAAGAAAATCTTCTCTTCCTTCCTTGTAGGCCACGTGAAAATGGAGAAAGAAGAAGAAGCTTCATGACTTAGACAAGTGGAGGGACACTTGTAAAGAAGGCATTATGAACTTGCCAAGTGGAGGGACACTTGGAAGAAAGTTATCATGGCTTAGAAGATTTTTATAAAGGATAGATGATATTTAGGAAAACCATTATGAGCTTAGTTAGAATGAAATGGAATGAGATGAAACTAAGTTCTAATGAAACCAAATGGGAGTAACTAGCTAGAAAGGGTAGAAATGTTCTTGAATATTTTATTATTTTCCAAACTCTATATAAAGGGAGGAAGGCCTTAAGTGGAAGTCACATTCAAGACTCCATTCTTCCACCTATGCCACGTGAAACCTCTCCTTCATTTCACTTTCATCCTTTCATTTTCAAAAGCATAAAGAGACTTCATTCCCCCTTGAAGAATCACGTGTATAGCTAAGACCTTTAGGAAGAGAAAGACAAGCTTATTAAGAGGTTATAAGGTATGTATGGGGAAGTTTTATGATAAAGATAGTTTAAGTGTTGCTTGTGTTTGAATAAATGCTTAAAGTTCTGAGAAATTGTTGGACTTGAGTTATAGTTACATGATTGAGTGCTTGAATGAAGTTTTATGTGTTGTTGAGTGTTTCTATGAATCTCTGTACATGAATGATATGTTGAGTTTCTGTACATAAGTATCAAGCTTAGTTCTGTACTTGATTTATGTTGAATTTCTGAGTAAAGTATATGAGTCAGTGATTGAAGACTGATGTTGAAAATAAATGAGTTGATAAAATGAAAAGAGTTATGCATTAAGTGAATCAGATTCATGTGTCTCATGTGCATAAGAGTTGCCTCAGAGTGGACGTGTGTATAAGAGTTGCCTCAGAGAGGAGGTGTGTCAGATAGTTGTAGGAACTGAGTTCGAGCATTCAGACAAGAGGAGTTTGAGCTGGGGGCTGACTCGGCAGTGGGGAAATCATGCCACCCATGATGATCACATGAAGTGTGGGTGAGAATCCTATTGCAACACCGTGGTACCCTGACTGATCGTTTCAGTTCTGTGCCACTGGGATGGGGCTATCTTGACTGTTGGTACCACATGATAAAAGTTTAAGAGAATCATGCATCATGATAAGTGTCTAAGAGAACATGCATCTTTGAGGATGTTATTATGAATATCTGCATATTGAGTATATTTTGTTGCTTAAAGTATGTTTATCATAAATTTACCCTGTATTTTGTGTTTGTGGTTGACACCTACTATGACCTCGATTTTATTCGGGCGAGCAGATGAACAGCAAAGAGAGATCACTAGCTGTTTACAAGAAGAGGATTTTGTTTGAAGATGTATTCTTTTGTTACAGAATGTTTTGAATTAGTCGTACTATGTAATAGAACCAGTGTCATTTTGTAATCTTATTATATATTACTTCAGATTTATAAATATTACTCAGTAATGAAATTTTCTTGGAGTATCAGTTATTGGCAAAATTTTGTTATATTCAACTGGATACTCTTAAGTAAGTTGAAAAGAATTTTCATTAAAAATCAATAATAACAAGATTACGAGTTGAGGTGTTACACTTGCTCCTTAGATTTCTAATAGGGTTTTAGATTTCTATTCTTTATCTAGTGTTGATAAAGGGGTTTTGTAAAAACTTGTAAGAACAGAAATTTATAATAGTAGAACTCTAATCTAGTGTTGATTAGAAGAAACTGGATGTAGTTTCAGTTGTGAAGTGAACCAATATAAATTGCTTGTGTCTTTGATTATATTTCTCTATCACTCATCTTGTTCATTGGTCATTGATTCTTTGATTCATATTCATTGTTCAACATGTTCTATTTTGATCTATTGATTTCTTGGGTTGAGTTATTTGATTAAGTAAATTGATTTCTTGATTTTGAATGTGATAAAGATCTTGAACTCTGATTAGATTTAGTTTTTAAAATACCAAGGTTTTAACCAATTCACCCCTCCTCTTGGTTATTGTGAGTATTCCTATTATTTTCAAGATACACCTCCAATAAGTGTTGTAAAGCGGTAAAAACTCCTCAAACATCTCCTCCTAGTTTTTAATCTGTATGTATCCCTAATTAACAATGTGAGATAGGTTTGGTTGTGAGAGAAGTGATAGGGAGAACCCATGTGTAAAATATAGGAACACTTCACACATAACCAAGAGGGGGGTGAATTGGTTGGGCTTGGTAAATTAAAAATTTCTTAGACAAAATCAGAGTTTCCCTTTAGGATCTTTATCACTTTTTAAATCAAGAAACTTTATTCAATCAAATGCTCAGCCCAAGGCATCCAATAGCTCAAAACTTAGTTGATAAACAAAGCAAGACAATCAAGATAGACAAAATATAATCAAGAAAAATATTAGAATCAAAACACAAAAGATTTATACTGGTTCACTTCAAACACTATGAAGCTACATCCAGTTTCTTCCACCCAACATTAGAATGGAGTTCCACTATTGCAATTTTTTGTTCTTACAAGTAATTACAAAGTATCCCTATCAACCCTAGATAAAGTTCAGAAATCTAAAACACTATTAGATTCTTAGAGACAAACCCACTGAGAACACTACTCAGCACAACCCCTAGAGAAACACTATCTCTAGTTTACAAGCAAGAAACCCAATTGCAATAGACAATACAAAACAAACTCAGAAAAGAATTACAACCACAAAGTTTAAGAAAAGAAAACACCTGATGATCCAGTGAATGATATGCAGATGAATGAATATATCAGGTTGAATAATGAAAACTAGCTTAGAGCATCTCCTTCCTTAACCTTTGAAAAAAATCTTCTTGCTTCAAGAATCACTTAACAACCCATAAGTGTTTTAGTGAAAGCAAGAACTCATAGAACACAGAAAATCACTAAGAATGTGTTTAGAAAGCTTATGTGTGCTCAGAATACGAATTGATCAAGTTACAAAAATAGCCAAGCAAGGGTTCTATTTATAGCAAATTTTGTAACTGTCAGTAATCGATTAGACGCGCCCAATAATCGATTATTTTACTTATGTAATCGATTAAATCAACCATGTAATCGATTAAGGTGTTCTACAGAAGTCTGGATATGGGCAACGAACAGAATAATCGATTCTTCCGTCTTGTAATCGATTAAGACACTTGAAATACACAGTGTAATCAATTACGGATTCTGGAAATCGATTAAGACAGGAAGCTTCATAACCTTGAAATACATTGTGTAATCGATTACGGATTTTGGTAATTGATTAAACCAGGAAGCTTCATAAAACATTTTGAACTATTTAATCGATTACTACATTTGGTAATCGATTAATGCAGCAAATCATGTTAAGCACAGGCATATGATGTAATCGATTACTAACTTTGGTAATCGATTAAGACAGGAAGGTGATTATTTCTGTTTAGCCTATGTAATCGATTACAGCCTATTGGTAATCGATTAAAATGTTCATCAAGGTAGTTTATCTGTAAACGTAGGTAAGATAATCGATTAATCCGATACGTAATCGATTACATTGTTCTTAAAAAGTTTTCCAGAATGAACTAAGAACAAAATAATCATTCTTACCTTAATGTAATCGATTAAATCAGTAGAAACTTATTTTTCCAAAAACCTTTTATTTAACTCAAAAACTTAATCAATTTCTCAAAGCCTTGTGAACTCAATTACTCAAACTAATTGACTTAATGAATGATGTGAATGCAATGCACTTGGATCACGAGAAATGCTTCTTCCTTTTACATTTAATCACAAATTAATCTTCAAGGCTTCAAGGCTTGTTGAAAGCTCAAAACCAAGCTTGATTCTTTGTCCATTCTTCAAATAGCTTCTTTGAAATCAACACCATGAAATATAGATAACTTAGAGAGAGTCTCTAAAAGTGTAGTCTGAAGAGGTGAAGGTAAATACTTGTACTGTCTCTCCCATGACCAAGTGTAGTTTTGTGGTTGAGATGGGTTGCTTCCCAATAATGAGGAGAGTTTTATGGAGAAGGAAACCCATTGTGAAGGTTGCCTACTAAGAACTAGGGTGGTTTTGTGGTGAGATGCTTCCCTTCGAGGAATCTAATTACTTTGTGGGTTAAGCTTACCTAAAAAAGTGAAGAATATTTGGTTTGTCTCTCTCATGACCAAGTGGGTGTCGTGGTTGAATAGGTGATCTCCAAGCCAAGACTGGGTGTGGTGCTATGGTGAGGAAATGTTGAAAGTCTAACAGGTGATTGACAAGGAAAAACCAGTAAGGGTGTTGGCAGTTGGAAAAATCCAGCAATTGGCTGGTCCAACATGTTGTTGGTTGTGTTAGTGGAAAATTTCACTTGAAGGTAAGGACTAGATGTAGCCTATGTTTGGGGTGAACCAATATGAAAATCTCTATGTTGAATCATCTATCCCCTTATTATTTACATTATGTTACTTGTTGTATATTGCATTTGCATCATAATGTTCTAAGAATCATAATGATCTTCATTAGAATGCATACACAAGAAGGTTTTCACAACAAGCTTAATTGTTTTGTTAAAAGGCATATCTTAACTAAATCACATGCATCAAAGTATGAAAGCTTTCATAAAAGATAAAAACAGTTTTGTGCATGAAAAGCTGGAAACAACATTTTGAACTGTAGCTTTTTTAACACAACATTCTGAGTACTGCATCTGCATAAGAGTTTTTCATTAACCGTATTCTAAGAAATGATTTTATTTTAAGTAATGATTTTTTGAACAAGAGCAAATGTGCATTGATATTAGGTTCACATAATCACCTCAAACATTTAACAATCAATGTTGTTGTGACTAGCCACTTAGAAAGCTTGGCCATCTAAGTGCTTGAACCTTTATGTCAAGACTTTTTGAACACCAAGGTAATCTTAAGTAAAAGTTCAAAAAGGTTAAAGTTTCAAGAAAAGTTGGTAAAGTCACAATTCAACCCCTTTTCTTGTGACATTGTAATCACTTCAATCAAGACTGGGAAGAGGCTGAAGTCCAGGCTAGTAAGAGCCCTTTGTCTAGGAAATATTAGGTGAATAAGACCTTAGAAGAAGATGAGGTGAAGGAAACTGTTTCATCTCCAATTACTTAAGCATCTGCTTTAGAAAGGAAGATTTTTTAGCATATTGAGAAGACTATTGGAGAAGCAAGTTCTAAGGAAGCTCAGAACTTAGAAAAGGTCATTGAAGACCATTAAAAGGATGCTCAAAATGAGACTGAAAAAGAAGAATCCCTCTGAAGAACCATTATGAGGATGATCAGAATGAGGCAGAGAAAGCTTCTTCTATGGATGAAGACCCTTCTGAAGAACCATTGGATTATGGTTCTTTTCATGATGACTCAAAGCATCACTCTAAGGCGGAACAAAAGGATGAAGAAGACCATTTTGAGCCTCAGAATGAGGAGTGTGAAGTTGATATTGGTGATCAAACTGCTTAGAATGAAGAAGAATAAGCTCTGAAAGAGGAATGTCATAAAGATGTCAATGTCCATCCTTCTGAGGATGTGATAGTTGCTAGAGTTTAGAACCCCTTGGATTTTATTCTTATCCCTGATGCCATCAATGTTGAGGATATTGCTAATGTGCTGGCCAAACTAAAGACTGATGACTCTAGCTTGGAGAAAGGAAGCACAAAATAGGAAGAAGGAAGAAAAGAAGAACCATATCAAAAGGTTGAAGAAGTTGTTGTTAATACTCAGAAAGTACCTGAGGCAGAGGCTGGTGAGAAGACCTCAATTGAGTCTATGAAGGATTCTGCCTATGAAATCTTTTCAACTCTTCCTCGTTTGATACCTCTGTTAAAGTTGTTTGTGGGCTTGGCCCTATCTTAGATGAACCATCTACCTTCTTTATCCATTTTCTTGTTCTTCCTACAGAGTCTGTCACAGATGAACCTTCTGAAGTGACAAAAATACCAAGAAAGAGGTTAAATTAGGGTTTTGAAAACTTTTATGTTCCTTTGAAAACTAAAACATTTCTGGTAATTATTTAGAAGGAACTGCTTTAGTTTAAAAAACTATTTTGAACACATAATAGAAATTCAAGTTGCTCATAATGGAAATGCAATAGTTATGAAAATTAGTTCTTTTAAAGATAAACATTTTTTTCACATGAGTATTTAATAAGAACCTTATGATCAAAGTGAGTTTGTTTATGTTGTTTAAGATGTAAAATAACATATTTAGTGTTCTTAATTAAAATCAAATTTCATATTTATGTAAAAGCAAAAAGAAAAAGATAGGGAAGAAGAATGCACAAATATTTTTGTATTGGTTCATCCTAACCTTGGGCTACGTCCGATCCTCACCCTTCAAGATGAGATTTCCACTAACACAACCAGTTCACAATTGGATCAACAACCATTGGATTTCACAACCTTGTCAGTTCGGCAAAAGAACCAAAATAATATTTTTTTTATTAAATATTTACCAAAAAGGGGTTGTCTGTAAAATATTTACAGAAATGAGGCTGTGTAACATGCCTGGATTAGGCATGTTACACAGCCCCATTTCTATAAATAGCCCCCCCCCCCACCCCATTTCCTCACTTTCCACTATCTCTCTAGAAGTGCTCTGCCTTCTCTCTAGAGTTTTCAGTGGATATTTTGTGCAGCGAAGCTATGCTGAATTGCGAAGTTTTTCAGAAAAAATCCTGCGAACAAGTAAGCGCTCTGCTCTGGCTTTTAGTGATGTTGTTATTATTTAGTTATTTATATTGTTAATGATGCATGTACTTATTTTTTAGCAAAATAGATGTTAGGTTACTACAGACCCACGAGCGCATTTTGGACACCGGTATGTGTGACTACATGTTCATTTTATAACAATTTAAACAATTAAGCCCTACATTGTTTAATATTAGTTATTTTGTTAACAGGTTTAACGGGTTACCCCGACTTAGCCCGCATGAGGTGGTGTACTACAGGACGACCTTCGATGCCCTCACTCGGGAAAACGTATGTATAGTGCTTGTTTATTAATTGTAA
This sequence comes from Glycine tomentella, assembly GCA_007407185.1. Taxonomy (NCBI): domain Eukaryota; kingdom Viridiplantae; phylum Streptophyta; class Magnoliopsida; order Fabales; family Fabaceae; genus Glycine; species Glycine tomentella. The sequence goes on along the minus strand of PYAF01001491.1, from coordinate 44,664 downwards.
GTTTGTACTTATGGTACATGTGATTACATAAAGGAAGCTAACTGTTTTTTTTTTAATGTGCAGGTTGTCTGGGAACCATATGGGGACTATGATTTCGTTGGTGCATCTGACCATGAGCGATTGTTGTGGATGGCGTCAACGCCGATTATCTGTTTCCACACAGTTGAAGCTGCCCATCCGGATAGATGCATGCGGCAATTTGGGAGGGATCAGCCAATCCCACGTCCTGCCATGAAACTTAAGTGTGTGCACAACTTTTCCCTGTGTGGTAATCGAGAGGAAAACTGGGTTCGTAAACTTAGACCGTTTATCAGGTGCTGGCAGCATAGGGAAGAGCACATCGACCTCCCCCCCCCCCAATCCAGGGCTTAATGTCACCAAACCATGAGTACATGATTTGGTACAAGGAAAATGGGAAGCGGTTTATCACAAAGGAGGGTGTCAAGATGGGTCGTAGTGTAAGTTTCGTTTTGATGAATATTTTTATGTTATTTACATTAATTATCATAGTTGACATAGTTGACACTGGATTTCACTCTTACCAGATATTAGTGGGTTTACAGAAAATGGGTCTATGATTCTATTGCACAGAGAATAGATATTTTTCTAACAAGAGGAATTCCACTCAGAAATATGGTTTGACACTTCTCACTAAGATTATTACAAGTTATTGAGCACAATATAGAAGTGGATCACTCTCACATAGAAGGTTAAAGCTAGAGCATAGATTTCTCACACACACATTTTGTTCAAGATGTTCTAGAAATGGAATGCTTCAAATTGATTCTTCATAGCCTTCGAGAGTGCCTTAAAAAGCTCCCAAGCAAACCGTTGGAGTGGGCTCCACATAGCTAACACACTTTTGGAGTAAGCAGGTTCACTTTCCAACTGTCATGATGTGACAGCTATAAAAACCATTTTGAGGTTCTAGTCTAAGGAACCTTTCTAAGGTTTCCATTCTGAGGAGCATTATGAAGAACCATTAGAATAATCATTCTAATGTTTGTTGTAATGAAGTTCATGCCTTATTGAATACTCATGATGATGTTTATATTGTTTTATTTCATTTTTATTTCACAACTTCATGCATTATGAAGTTAGACAACTTCAGAGAAACTTTTGTTAAATCTAGTTGATGGTGTGTTAGTGTTATTGTTCATAGTTAGACTAAGTTGCTTTCTTCAGTCCTTAAATCCAATGCTTCTCATCAGTGTTCCATCGTTGGAAAGGTTGTGGCCTCAGTCACAGGTGAAGAATGTGTTGGTGTTGCTAATGTTTTTTTGCTTTACGTTCTCACCACAACAAAGATCCACAAACTATGTATCTTTTTATTCTAGAGAATCAACGTTCCCCACAGACAGTGCCATTGTTATGGTGTAGGATTGGGGGTAGAGAGTAGAGTGGATGGAAAAATTATACCATTGTTTGGTTTAAAAAAATTAGGACGGGAGAGGATGGTAACTAACGGATCCCACTCCACTGTTCAGTTCCGTTTTCACCCCCCTCAATTTGGGATGCAAAGGATGGAGTACAAATTTCCTAATTTATAGAATATCTAATTTGACATTTTTTTTTAATAACTGCCCACTCTAAAGAGAACAATTATACTTTCTTCTATCTCTTCCTACTAGTGCCATAGGAGTTCTTCCTCTTGTGTGTTGTTGTATGCTTCTCCAATAAAAGCTACATGTGATCCCTACATGTTTCTTCTTCTTGCTTGATGGATCGTTTCACTTTTTTCCTAATGTTTGTGAATGTCCTCTAAATATGTACACCATTCCTTCATTACCTTTCTCGTTAATCCATTGCTTATCATGTAAATGATTTTGCTACATATATTGGTGAGGTATTTAAGTTGTTACATTCTATTATAAATTACCCAAACAATAGAATGGTATTTTAAATCCAATCCATTTCACTCCATTATATTCCAATCTATTCCTTCATTTAAATTATAATGATAAATTAATAAATTAAAAAACCGACAAACCAAATCATAAAAGATTAATTTGGTTCAATTTTAATGTTATATTTAAACTAAACCAAACCCAACTGCATCTTTTATTTTTTATTTGATGACTTTGTCTAAACCAAATCAAACAAAAAAATTGTTTAATTTAATTTGGTGTTATATAACATTATCTTTATTTTATGTTTGATTCAAATGACTTTATCTAAAAATCAAATCAAACCACCAACACCCCTAATATTAATCATAAATTTTGTATAAAATAATTCAAACATTAATGAACTAAATAATAAAATTCTTTAGAGCCTAATGAATGACACTCTATTCTTTCTCAATGGAATTTAGATTGCATGCAACTTTAATTACCAAATAAACTAACTCATAAAACATACTCCATTCTCTTTTATAAGAAAAAAAGAATTTCATATTTATTAAAAAATTAATTTACTTATTTAAATGTGTTATTTTTAATTAAAAACATTTTTTTAAAACTAACTTTTATTGAAACTTGACATTAAACACAAACCTCCTATTAAATAAAAGGATATTTTAAACATAATCTCATTAAATAATACAAAGTAGTTAAATTTTGATTATATTTGAGAAGACAAAAAAATTGAATTAGTTTTGCTTATTCAAGATAACAGAGGGAGTACCAATCAATAATCAAGATTCATGCAAAAATACGAAAGGAAAAACGATGATACCATAGGGCAGTTAAAAACAGCTTCCCCAAAAAAGATTCAAATAACGGTATGCATTAAATTATAATACGGCAAACTACCAAAATAGTAGTAATAATTTAATTACAACTAACCACGAAATCTAAGTTGCTGAGAACTACATCATGCAACTCTTGATGCAGAGCTATAAATAGATCAAAATTACGGTAAGTTTTACCATATATCTCTCAGCACCACAAAAAACTGATCTCTGAAGTTATCTATAACCATTAATTATGACTTTCTAACTTTGTTTGGGCGATCTACTGCAGATTCATTCTCTCTGGACCTGGAGTATTTGCCCCCTCTACCATGTTTTCCACCCCTGCAAATAAATGAAAGAGAATGTGTTGTGGACCAAAAAGCACATAACTTTTTCAGAGAAAATTGAATAATTTTTTGGTCTTGTAATTTATTATTTAGGTATAATTTGATCCTCTAATTTTTTTTGTTTAAATTGGTCCGTTAATTTTAAAACCAATTCAATTTGGTCCTCTATTTTTTTGATCATGTGAATTTTGTAACGGTTTAAAATCACTTAGTAGCAGTATTGAACCTCCACAAAGTGCAATTTCTTATAATTTAGATTGAAGAATCAAATTGAATTGATTTAAAAAAATTGAGGACTAAATTGAAACAAAAAAAAAAAAACTAGAGGGTCAAATTAAATCTAAAAAAAATAAATTAGAAGACTAATAATCTAATTTAACCTATTTTTTTAATAACAAAATCGATCAAAATTTCACCAACCTAAAAAAATATATTTAAGCCAAAAGTAGGGAAAGGAACCAATAAAGACTTATTCAAGTCAAACTAAAGGCATGGTTGAGTGCACCCACTTACCTTCCTCGGTTATTTGTACATCCTCGGATCTTTCCTTGATTACCACGAAGCAGGGTCCAGTATTCTCTCTCAGCCTCACCTATAATCATAACACAATTACAGCTCTCAATCAATCAAATTAGACTGTGTTAGTATATGTCAATTTAGTACTAATCTCTGCAACAATGTCCATGAAGTTTCATGTTTCCCAACAAAAAAAAGGAAGAGAACAAATGCAACAAAGATAGATTGTACCAGCTCATGTGACAAGTAAATCAATCTTAGTGAAAAAGGAAGGAAAAACTAACTAGGTTAGAAAATAATTTTGTATATCAAGACATGAAGGGAGTTTTTGTATAAAAAAATACACTTGAAACAAAAGCATGAATAACTGTTTTATGAAAAACTAAATTGGATATGAAACAAACCAGTCACTGGATCTAGAGTAGCAATATAATTCTTCACAACTAAGCCCTCCTTTTCAGAAAGAACTGCAGCAGCACGAGCTTTCTGAGCAGCTTCAGGTTCTTCAAATCGAATGTATCCTGACTCTTCTCCAATCTTGAAATCAATGTACTGAGGAGGCAAACAATATACAATACCAGTCTTGATCAATTCAAATATAAAATATTGAACAAAAATCAAAACAAAAGGCATAAAGCCCCACAAGCTAGAGAAAGGGGGAAAACCCAATTACCTTCACAGTACCAAACTTCTCAAAGACACCCTTTAAATCCTCACGTGAGACAACATCCTTGTTGTCCTTGTAAGCAGCAGCAGAATTTTTTCCATCAGTTTCTTTTCTCTTTTCTTCACCTTCTGTGTCTTTTCCTTCACTCACTCCATTGTTTTCGTTATCATTGTCAACATTTTCCTTCACAACATTACTGTCATTGGCTTGTTGATCAATGTTACTTTGATCCGAAGGAACTTGATCAGAAATGCTCTTTAGTTTGAAGGCTATAAGTAAGCCTTTAGGGTAGCTGTGATAAACACATAAAAAGACAATTAGTTGATAAAAAATTTTATTTTGTGGTAGGGTGGGGATTAAAAGAATTCAGTATCTTACTCTGCTTCTGTATTTGTGTTATTCTGGTAACTTGAACCCGAAGGTGGCCGGAATTTTTCTTGCTCTTCTAATTCCTTTTCTCTTTGTGCATCAAAGTCCTTCCTAAATTGGATATAAACATAATGAATATTACACAATATGCATATGTAGACAGTCTCACATCCTAAAATTCTCATGTTAGAACAAAACCAAACATTGCAAGTTAAATGCAGTAAAACCCTACTATCAGTTTGCATTTTTTTTCTTTTTTTCCTTCTTTTTTTCTTATTATAAATATTGAAATAATTGCAAATCTTATTGCAATATATTTTTTTTTACATAGGAATTTGACAGAAAATATTGGATCATCCTCCCTCTCTTTCGCTAACATTAGAAATTACTCTAGTATACAATACAAAAAATAAAATAAACTTTTTGAATTATAAGTGATCAATGGTTAGTGACTCTATTGAATCACTATAAGCATTCTTACTTTGGCTTTAATTGTAGCTCAGCCCCTGCATAGACCAGACTTTGCTTCAAAACTTTTTCCGTTTCTTCATCTGATGAGAACTCAACAAGGGCGGTGCCACAAAAGAACTTTTTGTCTCCAACATGGCGAGGCAACCGGACACTATTAACCTGAAACAGAAAAACAAGAATGCCATTTTGTTGCATAAAACAAAATAAATTATCAAAAGTACCTCATACCTCCAGGACTATATGACAAAAAAATTTATCATTACAGGAATATATAATCTGAAGCATGAAAAGATTAACCAGTGGAATCAAATTTCAGATTTTATTTTTTAAAAGATAAAGACAACCTGTTAATAAGAAGCATAGCAATTGTGCTCCAATTTCATATCTCTTTAAATGCTGAAGACAATTTGTTTATAAAAAGAATAGCAACTGTGCTCCAATTTCATAACAAGAGATTTAAAGAACTTTTAGACAGTTTTCACACCAGTTGCCACATAGCATGCATCAAAGCCAACAATAGAGAGAGGTACTATAATGCTCTCTAGCTAAAATGTTCTAAAGTAAACATGTCACCAATCCTAAATATTACCTTGGCATATTGACCAAAGAATGCCTCCACATCTTCTAGCTTCACATCATATTCAAATGGTGATGCAGCAAGTGTTTTTATCTCTACCTGCTCAATTACCTCTTCTGGCTTCAGAAGTTCAGTTGCCCTGCCAACTTTGGTCCCTGAATCATACAAATAGACGATATGAGAGACATAGTTTATAAGTAACATGTGTTTATTCAAAATGGAACTAGAACCCAATATTAAAATAACAAAATATTTTTCATACAATCAACTGATCTGGCAGTGACAAATACGTGGTTATATAGATGTCCTTTTCATTCATAGTTCTCACCCCCAAGAAACACAAACTAAAGTTAAAAAGTAAACTTAATTTATGACCATAGGCTTCCTCTGCCACCTCAATAACCCTAAAAATCTTTAATAACGATTAAAAAAAAAATGTCATAACCATTACAAGTTTTCAACCAAATAGAGCTTTGCATATTGCTACAATATGCAGGGTAAAAGAACCACTATATCCAAAAGTCCAAACTAATCAGCAAAAAGGGACTAATTCACACAACAATTAAACTAGATTCTTTACTTAAAAATACATACATAAAGTCATAAACACATAATTTATCATTGCCTGACTGAAACTGCATTTCTCATAAAACTAAACACAAATGCCTGTAACACAAGTAACTAACCATCTTCTGAGACTCTGACCAAAGCTGAATTTTTCAAAGCTTGAGCAACAGCTTTAACAGTATCTTCGGTCACCCCGGCCGGCTTAACATCCCCCAGATTAAGATGCGTTCGCATCCGATTAAAAGAGCAAATCAATGCCAAACTAACCACTGTGCAGTGGCAGCAAAAGTCAAGACCAACAACATTGCAAAATGCAAACAAATGCACTAACTAAGCTATAGGTTTGGTTTGATTAACTAGGTTTCAATGAATAAGAATAAGAGCAAATAACAGCAACACCCCTGAAGCTTTTATCAAATTATACATAACCCCATCCTTTTTTATTTTTCTACACTAATCCCTCTAAGTTTGAAAACATTATACTAACACCCCCATCAAAACTTACACTAACACTTCCTACAAGAGGTGAAAGTAATGGTTAAAAAAGCAGGGATGCTTGTGTAATTGCACGAAAACTCAGGTGTTGTAATTTGCTAAGAATAAACACAATTTTAAATTTCGCATCACCACCAGTAATTTTCACATTATTTTTCAATCAAAATAGAAAACTGGCTATTTTTTTTTTGGAAAAACAACAAATCATATAATCACTTAAGCGAAACGCTATAAACATGAAGCAATTTAATGAGAGTGCCAAACGCAGAATAGAGAAGAAGGATACTGCCATCTTCGCTTTCGGTGACGGTTTTCCTGAGAAAATTGTCTCTGGGAAGGTTGCTATCACTGAAATAGAACTCCACCTGTTTTTTGAGGACAAAACGGAAACGGGAATTGAATAAACCACAAAGCATAAGCGAACGAGTATTGGAGAACAGCGAAACGCAAAAACGATGGCTACGAACCTGTCGTACGACTTTCTTTGCGGTTTCCTCGTCCAGTGACGCGGTCGCCATTGTTCAAACGGAAATCAAGGAGGCGCGGTGTCGGAGAACGTGAAGGGAAGAGAAGGAGTGAGTGTAGGGTTTTTGGAGATTAAGGTTTGGTTTCTTCCCCATCTTATATATTTGCAATTTCAAGTTTGAATTTTTAAGGGTGATATCATCATAATTATTAATTTTAATAAATCACATTGGCACTACCTATATTTTTTTAAAATTGCATCAAACATTTCTCTTTCTTTTCATCTTTTTCTTTAAAAAAAAAACTTTTTAATTATTTAGTTTATATTATATCTGTTACGAATCTAATGTATAGGTCTATTGATGTTAATTACAGAAAGGTCCATTAAGGATCAAATATCTTAAAATCTTATATAAACAAGAAACAAAGATCATGATTTCAACCGTTAGAAAGATTCTAGCCGTGATAATTGGAACATGATATCAGATAATCTCAAGGTAACTCACCTATAAATAAAGATTACATTTATGAAGAAAGGTACACGCTCTCTTAACCATCTTTTCCATTAATACTGTGCACACACCTCACCACCATCGGTTGAGTATTACTTCAACAGTGAAGTGCATAGTGATCATATTCCCAGAGGTATTTTCTTCTACAAATACCTCAAAGAGAGCTAAAGATCCTATATCGAAATACCAACGTACTTGCTGGACATTCTTGTTCGTGAAAACCGAACATTGGCGCCATCTGTGGGAACCGTAAATTTCAAATCCCACGGTTCACAATGGTAAACACAAGAAGCAATTAGTCATTACCCCCACGTTTCGATGCGGGAGAAAGAAGAGAACTACCTCCTAATCCTATGATAGGGGGGAATCATGACGTTGCGTGTGTTAATGACGAGAGTGCAGACACAACATCATCCCCTGCTCCAGTGACACCAGCAGACCCAAATGTTTACTAGTTGGATCCATCATGTCGTCCGACGGTAATTGTGCCTCCTAACCCGGAGTCATCCGAACATCCCATGAATAACATCCTCAGTTCGATTTTAGCCCAAATGGAGGATATGGAGAAAAGATATGCCCTTCAGAGACAAAAGGATATCAGAAATATAACGCTCCAGATAGATGAGCGTAATGCAGCATGGAGGCGTGAAGAAGAACAATGCATGCGGTTAATGGAGCAGTGTTTTAAGAGCATGGAGAACCCAATTCATAATGAGAACTGTGGACAACAGAATCATGAAACAATCGGGAATGAGACTAATCAACAAAATAGTCAAGTCCCAAGTCATCACGCAGATCCTGGAAGCCGCATTTCCCTTGTTAATTCAGAAGGATCATCCAATCGACTAGAGATCGGGGAATCATTTAAAGGGAATGTTGCAGGTCCATCTCAAAATCGGGATAATAGCCCGGTATGTCATCATATCGAAAATATGACCGGGGGTAAGAATAATGTAACACCCTGTAGGCCTCCGAAGTGTTATCATTAATAATATCAGATAAACGCTTAAATCATGATTAAAAACCTCAGCGGAAGCACAGAATCGCTTTTCTTGATTCATTATGTATGGAATAAAACATATAACAAACAACATACATACAAGACACATTTTTTCACACCCCTGCTGATCCAGTTTCTCATAACATATACCATAAAGACAGATAACTAAAAGACTTAGGCAGATTATCAAATATACAACATTTATACTCAGGAGGAAAGTCTCATATACATATCATAAATAATTCTGTACAAACATATACATCACAGTTCACACCACATCATGGTGATACAAAAGAATATCTGCTCTCACCGAGGGTATACAGAACTATACATGTTTCAGGTGTACACACACACCATCCCTTATCAAGGGTACAAAATATAACCTTCAAGCTCTATCTGCTGCTTCTCAGTCAAGCAGCCCATGTCTCTGCTGGGGCCTCCTGCCCTGAGACTGCTCTCTTCCTCCAGAAGAGTCACCTGAAATCATAATTCCCCACACGGGGTGAGATAACACATCTCAGTAAGCTCAGGGTCCATGGAGGCATCTCCTCCACCCTGGCCCACTTCCATAACACATACATCAGTTATCACAAGCAATTGG
>PYAF01001491.1:7030-23786 GCA_007407185.1 Glycine tomentella | reverse complement strand
TTACTTAATCAATTAATTCAATGACCTTTAAATGAATGATTGATGCATGATATGCATACTTGGATTATCAGATCATATACTCCCTTTTACAATTTATCAAATTGATTCTTCAAGCTTTCCTTTGAGCATTTCCTTTGTGCATGTTTGAAAGTCCAAAATCTTGAAGCTTGATCCTCATTCCTTGATACTTGGCTTCACTAGAATCAAAACTACATCAATCTCACGCCTAGGAGCAGATACTTTTACAAAGCTCAAAACCCTCCTCTAAAGTTTCCACCCTGCATCAATGAAATGGCCAGTTATAACCAATGTACTCAACTACTTGATGACTTGATTTCCACATATCTCTAGTTAAGCTAATATTGGCTACACTTTTCAATTCTACCTTCAATACTTTCTCCTCTGCCTCATATATTTCTAAACAATCACTTCTTACTCTTTAGCGACTTACTTTCTAAAAATCAGAATTCTCATATTCGAAAGCCCACATCCAAACTTCTTCCTCAACAATGCTAAAAGGCAGCTCATGTACCTTAACAATAGTTGCAATAATTTCTCTCGTTTGTTCATTAGAGTACCTACTGATTGGATTAGTTGAATTGGAAGGGAGAAATGAAATACATCGTTGTTTCTTCTTTTTTTCCATCTGCAACCTACTTGGCAAGCAAATTTCACTATGCCTCTTAAGATGACTTGTGCTGTCTCCCCTCCCACTAGTTGATAAAAGGGCTTTGCAATACTTGCATGCAGCTTTTATTTCACCTTTAGAATTCTTAACTTCATTAAAGTCATGCCAAACAACTGAAGTTTTTCTCCTCTTCTTCTTGATGACACATTCTTCTTCATCATCGTCTTTGGAGTTGTCCTTGTCATGTCCATTAGCTTCTGGTGTGGGTTGAGTAGTATCAATAAGAGGCACATTAGCATTAGGAGTTGTTTCAGCACTCTCAATTTGGGAAGCCATCAAGGTTAGCTTTCCTTCAATACACATGCAATTCAAATAATAATAGACAAAACACAATCATAATCCTCTGATATAGTTTATTATAAGTTCAAATTATGCAAAAATAGTTAAGATAATAGAAAAGATATTAAGCATAATTAACATAAAAAAGAAATTAAGTACAATAAAAAATTACGTCTTTGGTATGGTATATATAAATTTAGACAAACCAAACATAATCACACAACCCTGTATATTTTATCTAACATAACAATTAAAACAATAGGAAAGAAATTAATTTAATTTATCATAACAAAATAAATTGATCATAATAAAAAATTATAAGAAAAGAAAAGCAAATACAAAAATAACATTTGATTCAATTCAAATAGGTTGTGCCCTACTTTTATTCACTGAATATAAATCAAATAAAGAAAAAAGGGTTGTGCCCTCTATTATATAACAAAAAAACTACAAAAGATGACAAAAATTAAATTGAATGCTATTTATGGAAACTAGGAGCTGCATCTTCAACCTCCCACAACTTCCTACTCAGAAATGTCTACCCCTTTCAGAATCACCATTTTCCTTATTGTTTTAAATTCCTTGAAAAATGCAAGACATATCTTGGAAGCTTTGAGTTTTCCTTCCACCATTCGTCCGTTGAAGATACCAAGTTGTTGGGATTTCAAAATACCAATTTTTCCGTCTCAGAGAATTGGTTGGAAAGATGAGCTTATAATTCTAGCAAGAATCTAATCAGATTCTTGCGTGAGGTTTTCAGTTCCTAAAATAACCTATTTGCTTAGAGGATGATCCTTCCTAGACCCCACAACTGTGACTGAATAATGGTTGATTATTTTGTATGCTAGTTGACTCACTCAAATTTTTCATTTTTGTGGAGTGACATTGATCATAGAAAATACTGGAGTAGAAAAGACTAGAGCAAAGGATTTCAACATTTTATATTATTACTACATTATAAGAAGCAAAGAGAGGAATCAGTTAATTATTTTTACTAACTAGCAATTGGTGGTTAATTGAGTTGTTAATTAGTTAGTTTTCCCTCATTTGATACATCAGTATAAGTAGTTGTGTGGTAATAGATGGAACTTAGATTACAGTAATATTCCTCTAAAAGCTTTCTCTTCACTCTTATAACCATAGTTTACATTGACCAAAAAGGTAGAGACAAAACATGGTAAGGTGATTGCTGGGATAGTAATTTGGTGGGAAGTTAGGCAAATTAGCTTGGAATACAGGTAAGAGAAAGACATCATTGTGGTGTGAACTCAAAAATGCGTTTCAATTTTTTAAAATAGAAAGAAAATAATGATGAAAGAAATGCAAACTCACAAATCACAGAGAAGACGGAGGTTCTGTTGGGAAAGGCGCGTATGCACAGTGAACAAATTATACAAATATGTAGTGGTAAATGAAACCATTCCCACTTGAGTAAACCTGTGAGAAGTGTAACACCCTGATATTTCGATAACTTAAGATATATGTGTGATGTATTCCTTGTATAATTTGATTAATTTTATTAATTAGGATTAGTTTAAATGTTATGTGAATTATCCATGTGAAATTGCTTGGTAGATGTCAAGTTATGTGGGGTTTGGTTGAGATGCGTTGTAATTGAGTGATTCTGAATTTGACCTGAAACCTATTTTAATAAAATCATCATTCTGGATTGGTTAACCGTTGGATCTCCTTGAAATTTTAAAGGTGGGTTTCTAACCCAAATATGTAACTTTTGACCGCTGGGATTGTTAAAATAATATATGTAGCGTACGAAATAAATTTTTCACTGAAGCAGAAATTCTAGAATCTGGTCAGCTCGCCTAGACGAATTTTTCAGGCACTTTTGCTCGCCTGGGTGAGTCAAGGATGTGTTCGAAAATGGAGGATTTTCATTCTCCCAAAGCTTTTCCAACCTCCCACCATCACCCTCCATCACCCAAGACCACCGGCGACCATCACGGACCGTCGTTGCTTGCCACGAGACCACTGCATGGAGAGAAACACTTTAATCGAAGTGGAATCTTTGAAACTCTTCTCAAAGTTTTGGTAGAGAACGGAGCCTCCAATCCTCCTTTCTTGGTTTCCTTGAGGTAATCTTAGTTTCCTTTGTCTTTTCTAGCTAGTTTAAGCCTCTCTTGATGTCTCTAATGATTCGGGTAGCGTTATTGGCTGTTTCTATCCTTCCTTTGAAAACCCTTTGAAAATGAGATGTTATAAAAGTCTCCTTTCTATGAAACTGATGTCATTTTCGTGATCCTTATTGAACCCTGGTCACATTGGTGTGATCAAAATTTCAAAATGATGTCTTTTGATGTGGACTCCTAAAACACCATTTTAGTCTCCTTTTAAATTTGAGTGGGTATTTGACCCCGAATGCTAATGTTAGCCTTGTTTTTGAAATCTATACTAAATTATCTTCAATTTGGTATATAGAGCTCTGCGTTTGGGCCAAAGCACGTGAACTTGAGAGATCCCAAAACGACGTTTCAAGGAGCTAATAGACGGACATAGATAGGTAAGGGGAGTTTATTATTTAGTTATAGTTTTTGATGGAGGTCCAAGAAAAATCAAAGGTCTAGAAGGAGAGCTTGAAGCACTTCCTTTGGTGAGCTTCAAGGGACCAATGACAAGAGTTAGGACTCAAGCACTCCAAGACCATACTCAAGCTAACTTGGACAAGCATGAAGTTGCACACCATATCAAGGATGATAAGAGCTGGATTTTGATGACTCAAATTCAATATAATCCAACAAATTCCAACATTTGCAGAAGAAATTTAATAAAACAATTGTAAATAGGTTGTTACTGTTTTAATCAATTATTTTGGCCTTGTAATCGATTACAACATTTTTGTTGTAAACAGGAAAAAAAAGCTCTTACTGCTTTAATCGATTAAATGACTAGTGTAATCGATTATTTCATTGATTTAATCGATTACAATAGCGAATTAATCGACTAAACCAGTTTTTAGTTGTAAACAGGAATAAGCTCTGATTGCTTTAATCGTTTAAATATCTAGTGTAATCGATTATTTCATTGATTTAATCGATTACAATAGCGAATTAATCGATTAAACCAGTTTTAAGCTACTCTGCATCTGTTTGGGAAGCCAAAGGTCACTTATGGAAATCTTGCACTTCAAGCTTCATTTAGGCTTCATTTCAATTTGTATTTTCTTGCATTTCAGTGACATATAGCTTGTAATTTCGTGGCCTATATAAAGTGCCAAAACTGAATGTAACTAACTTTTGGTTGATTAATACAATTTCTGAAAATTGTTGAGAGTTTCTCTCTTGTTCTTGTTCAAGAACTTCTAACTCTTATCAATGGCTTCCCAATGCTATTGTGGTGATTCTTTCTAGGCTTATTGGAAATCCTTTTTCATGGTGCCATTCATTATCTTCACCTTCATCTCTATCCTTCTTACAACTTCCATTTTCTGCAACTTAAAACTCTGAAAAACAACCCCAATTCAATGAGTGCTAGAACTTATGAGTTCTTGAGGTCTGCTTGAAGATTGGATTCTATTGCAAGATAGATTTGGGAAAACTTAACAGCTATGGGTTCAGCTGTATCTCATCATGTGGTATCTAGAGCTTAATCCTTGTAGAATTCTTCTTCAAGTTCAGTTTTAGATTTCTTCAAAGGTAAAATTCTGCATTAATTCCAAAAACGAAAATCCGTTTTAATTCCTTGTTTCTTGTTGTTTTCCTTTGATTCTTGGTGGTGTGGGCTTGTTGTGTGTTCAACCACAAAACCTTAGCATTTTCTTCAAGTTCTATGTGATTTTTTTTCTTATGTTCTTCATGTTCTTCATGTGTTCTTCATATTTTTCTGATTTTCTGGCCTTGATTCTTGTCAACTTTTGTTTGTAGTGTTTTTGTGTTGTATGACCACTTGTTTTGATTCTACTCTAATGCCGAAACTGAATTGAGTTATTAGAAGCAAATTTTACAGTTGTTATACATCATATTTTAGTGATTCATTGAATTTCTTTAGGAATTTTTGAACTTGTGCAAAAGAAAAAGAAAAGCAAAAATAAAAATACATCAATTAGTATCATATTGTTACAGCCAAATACATTATTGAGTAGTGGCTAGAAAAAGTGAAGGAAAAACAGAATTTAGAAGCAAAGTTACAAAATTACAAGTTCCAAAAATTTCCTTTGAACAACAAAATCAAGTGAACTTGTATAATATGCAAATTTGATGAAATTTGACTTCTAGCAATTGAATTTATTTTGGCATATCCTCCTTGTGCAGTTTGGTACAACCATAGTATTCCTTGAGTTGTTTCATTAAAATCCAATTTGAGTTATGTTTTTCTAAATTTTGCTTTGTTTCTTGTCTCTTTAAATTTTCAAGGTTTTGTCTTAGAGTTTTCTTGTTCTTTGGACTCTTGAGTCTAGCCTAGAACCATTTCCTATTTCACTATAGTAAAAAAGCTTGATTTGATTAGAAGTTTTTGCATAACTATAGAGAGGAAAAAAGTGGAAAAAGGCAAGAGAGAATATTATAGAAAAAGCCTAGAAAGTGTGTAAACACGAGTGAGAGTGATAAACACTTAGAGTGGGGTGAAAATTTCTTTATATACTTGTGTTTTGCTAACCATTTTCTTTGAAGGATGAGTTCAAGTGGAGGAGACGCTTTGTCACCTAGGACCTCTAGGTTGATGAAAGCCATGACAAAACAAATAAAAGATTTGAAAACTGAAATAGATGCCAAAATTGAAGGAATGCAAAGAAGGAGTCATCCAAGAGAAAGTGTGGATGGAGAGGCTCATAATAGTAGAAGGTTAAGTGAGTATGCTTCTTCTTATGGAGAAAACTATTATGATGAAAGGAGTGAGAGGGAGGATTGGAGAGAAAATAATAGAAGAGAAAATAATAATAGAAGAGAAAATCATAGGAGACATAATCCTAGGAGGCAAAATAGAGATGATGAAGATATGAGGGTGAGAAGAGAAGAGAGAGATGAGAGGAATGGAGGATTGAATGGAGTGAAAATAAAAATTCCAAAATTCCTTGGCAATAATGATCCGGAAGAATATTATGAGTGGGAGGTGAAAGTAGAACAAATTTTCTCATGCCAACATTTTGAGGAAGAAAAGAAAGTTACTCTAGCAACTCTAGAATTTGGTAGCTATGCTTTGATATGGTGGAACCAAATTCAAATGGATATAGTGCGAGGGAGGAGACAAAGAGTAAATTTTTGGGATGACTTGAAGGCATGCTTGAGAGGAAGATTTGTCCCAACTTATTATGCAAGAGAAGTCCATAATAAGCTTCAAAGACATTTCCAAGGTAATAAGAGTGTTGACGAATATTATAAGGAAATGGAATTGATGATGATAAGGGCTGAAACTGTGGAAGTTCAAGAAGCAACAATGGCTAGGTTCCTTCATGGCTTGAATAGAGAAATTCAAGATTTGATGGAGCTACATTCATATGCCACAATTGAGGAGCTAGTCCACAAAGCTCAAAGGGTGGAACAAAAACTAAAGAGGAGAAAAGCTTCCAAATTCTCCAAAGGGGCTGCAACTTCCAGCTGGAAGGACAAGCCAAAAAGAGAGGTTTCTCCTAAGAAAAATAAAGAAGTAAAAGTGGAGAGCCCAAGAAAAAAAATAGTGGAGCCAACTCTAAAAAGATCAAGCAATATCAAGTATTTCAAGTGTCTTGGTAAAGGACACATTGCTTCTCAATGTCCTAACAAGAGGACTATGCTTTTGCTTGAGGATGAAAGCATAAGGAGTGAGTCTTCAAGTGACTCAAATAGTTCTTCAAGTGAAGAAGAAAAGGAACTCACACTAGTGGAGGCCGAAGAGGGAGATTTCTTGATGGTAAGGAGAATGTTGAGTAATTTTTGCCTAGAAAAAGAGGAGACTCAAAGAGAAAATATTTTTCACACAAGGTGGTTGGTAAAAGACAAGGTATGCTCACTTATCATTGATAGTGGGAGCTGCACTAATGTGGCTAATGCAAGACTTGTGGAGAAATTACACTTACCAACCAAAAATCATCCAAAGCCATACAAGCTACAATGGCTTAGTGAAAGTGGAGAAGTGGGGGTAAATTCTCAAGTGCTCATTCCTTTTCTATTAATGTTTATCATGATAATGTTCTTTGTGATATTATTCCTATGGAGGCTGGTCATATCCTTCTTTGTAGACCATGGCAATATGATAGAAAAGTGATACACAATGGCATGGAAAATACTTTTGAGTTTGAGCACCTAGGAAAGAAAATTATTTTGAGGCCTTTGACTCCTAGACAAGTGTGTGAGGATCAAATAAAAATGAAAGAAAGGAAAATTGAGGAGTTGAAAAAAAATACTGCACCTAAAAAAGAGAAGAAAAGTGAGGTACCCAAGAGAAAAGCTAGTGAGAAAAAAAGAAAGGAAAAAGAAAATGATAACAAAAAAATTCATAAGATTAAAGAGAGCTTGTTTTTGAGTGAAAAGCAAATTAAGAGAGTGTTATTGGCTCAACAACCTCTTTATTATATGCTTCCTAACTCTCTTTGTTTACATGTTGAAAAGGAAGGTGAAAAATTGCCTAAAGCTATGCAATCACTTTTAGAAGAGTATCAAGATGTTTTTCCAAAAGAAGTGCCTAATGGCTTGCTGTAAGGACCCTCACCATGGCGTGGTTGGCGTCAGATCCCACGCGAATAGCGCCAGGGATACTCAGCAGCAAAACCTTGTCAAGGGTGTGGCGCGGGTGGCGCTAGGGCTGGCGCTGATGGCGCCAGACCCACTGGAATTCCACGCCCAGAGCGCCAGAGCCACGCCAGGAGCGCCATGGTCTCTGGAATGTGGCGCCAAGGGCGCCAAGATCGCGCTGAGAGCGCGAGATGCTCTGGAAGTTCACGCTTGGGGAGTGAGAATTGGCGCAAGGGGCACCATGTTTCCCAGCCAGCGCGGTTAGCGCCAGTTGTGGCACGGATGGTGCCACAAGATCAAGGGAGGTTGGCGCTGGTGGTGCCAGTGTGGCACTGGGGTCGCCAGTTGGGCGCGGATGGCACCGTGGGCTCTGGAAGTTGGCGCGATCAGCGCCGCATGTCGGTCAGGTTGAGTATATATAGGCCATTTTTCGAAAATTCTGGGCATTTCCTCTTCTTCTTCTTCCCCCACGTCCCTAACCTCCATTAGAGACTTGCCCAAGCTTCATATGGCCTTATTTCATGACCTAGACACCTTCTTATGCCCTTAAACATGTGAGAAACCTTGAGAGAGCTATAATCCTTCATCTATTCCTTCTGAAACCCCTTAATCAGAGAGGTCCCTTTTCTAAGGGAAAGTGAGAGAACTCGAGTTAGCCGAGGAATAGCGGCGTTTGGGGACACCCAGGCTTGGGGGCGAGGTCCAGAGGCATTCCTCATCAGTTTTGAGGTAAGAAACTCGAGTTTCTCCGATTAAGTTGTAGTTTGGGGTTTTCTTAGTGACCCATATGAGCTGGGGTTAGAATTAGCCCAGGGTCCTGTAAAGAAACTTGCTTAGAACGATTTAATGATGAAGGATTAGCTTTCAGAATTTGAATTGGTGAACTTTGAATCTTAGCTTTGTGTTATGCATGTGTGGCTATGTGATGAGTCACTGGTGGATTATGTGACATGCTAGAGCCTTGATTGTGATTGTTCCGAGCCTGAAAGGCTAGTTGAATGATGCCTTGGTTGAGGTTTAGACCGTTCCAGTGATATTTGAATTATGAGGCTGATGAGAGATGATGCTCATGTATGTGTTTTGCATTGAGTCTGGAATGACTCAGATGCGTGGTATTCAGCCTTGATGGACCTGGTATGGTCAGTGAGAAGCTGTGAGCTGGGCTTGATTGAACCCTAGGATAGGGGAATTTTGATATGCCATGTTCTGTGATTGAATGCCTGTTGGATTGGTTTTGATATGCCTTGATTAGGGCTTGACACTGAGAGTGTCGGTGGCGGGTGCCATAGAGCAGGGAAAGAACTACAGAGCGAGGCTTTGCCAGGTAAGTTCTTGGTCCCTGGGGATGATTTCCCGCTTGTTTGTGCCACACCACACTCTGGGTGGAGCGATGGTCATATTCATGATGCATGCATTTGGTTGTTGCATCCTCATAATGATATGTGTGTGCATTTGTGCTTGCTATGTGATATGCCTGTTATTAGATCTATTGGCCAGTAGATAGATATGGACCTCCCTAGGAGATGGTTTCCTCCTAGTTTGGTTGGCTCAAGGTTGATGATATCCTAGGGAATCGATGATTCCTACAGACCAAGGGGATAGAAGTGGAGGCAACTCCTTCTATTCTCGGAGGTACCATATACGTGCATCCATGCGAAGGGGTAGCAGCCAATGGGATGGCACAGGTGTGAGTTTTCGGTCTCACACTGATGTGGGCGTTGATGATATCTGCCATGTATGGAGCAAGATGACATGCTCATATTTTTATGAGGGCCAGAGGGCCTGGCCAGTGGGCCAATTGTTGTGATTGCATGATGTGTGTTTCATGGAAAGTGGGCCAGGGTGGAGAAGATTCCTCCAAGGACCCTGAGCTTATTGAGATGTGTATCTCACCTCGTTTGGGGATTTATCTATACAGGTGACTCTTTTGGAAGAAGAGAGCAGTCACAGGGCAGGAGGCCCTAGTGGAGACTTGTCTGCTTGGCCGGTGGCAGCAGAGGGAGCTTGAAGGCTCAGTTTTGTTTTGATTCTATTTGTACCTTTGATAAGGGCTGGTGTGTGTACATCGGAGTTATGTACAGTTCTGTATACCCTCGGTGAGGGCAGATATTCTTTTGTATCACCATGATGTGGTGTGAGAGTGTTGTATATATGTATATACAGGACTGATGTTGATATGATATTTGATGTTCCTCCTGAGTATACTTGTAATGTTTCTGTTTATCTGCCTATATGTGTACTGTGTGAGAAACTGGATTAGCAGGGGTGTGAAATATCTGTCTTGTGTTTATATTTTCTGTGATGTGCTTTTATTCCATGCATAATGAATCAAGAAAAGCGATTATGTGCTTCCGCTAAGTTTTTTTTATATATAATTATTTAAGAGCTTAACTGATATTATTAATGATAACGCACCGGAGGCCTACGGGGTGTTACATTTAATGGTATCAGAGCGGTTTCTTGATGAGGACATTATGTATGGAATTGATTGGTGCTTGTTTGTGATTGAATTTGACATGAACATTACATGAGGGTACATTAACTATGGGCCTGATCAACTCACTGTGTGATGTACATGTGTAGTGCCATGGTGAGACCTAGAAGCACCCGTAGGGCTACCAATGCCCAAGCTGATCCAGTTACAGCTGCACTGGCCGCTATGCAGCAAGAGTTAGCTGCTAATAGACAGATTCAGGCAGAGATGCAGCAAGAGATGGCTGCTAACAGATAGACTCAGGGGGAGATGCAGCGAGAGATGGCTGTAACCCGAGAGGTGAATGAAGCCTTGATGAAGGCTAATCATGATTTGCTAGAGGAGGTGAAGAACCTCAGGAGGGATGATAGAGTATCCTCCACACCTTCTACCCATGATGGCGAGGGTAGCCGCCAGCAGGTTGGTGGAAGCCACCTGCGAGGGGACCAGATGTCTCAGGTAGAGGCTGAGAGTGACACAGCAGCCAGAGGGAAAATGCTGATTACCTTCCGGAAGCATGACCCTCCAGTGTTCTCAGGGGGCTATGATCCAGTTGCTGCAGCAAGGTGGCTGCAAGCCTTAGAGAAGATCTTCGAGGTGATGGAGTGCCCCGATCACCAGAGGTTGCTGTATGCAACCTACATGCTACAGGGCGATGCCCACGAGTGGTGGAAGACCACAATTCAGCTTCTGAGAGGCTGGGGAGAGATGATTACCTGGCAGTTGTTTGAGGCCTTCTTCCTAGACAGATATTTTCCCAGAGATGCTCGGGAGCAAAAGCAGGCAGAGTTTAATGGACTCGTCTAGGGGACCATGACGGTGGACGAGTATATGGCCCAGTTTAATGAGTTGGCCAAGTATGCACACTTCAGGAGACCTCTGCCTAAAGCTGGCATCCTAGCAGCTAAGTTCCAGAGGGGACTTAGCGATGAGATTGAGGTGCTGGTGGCCGGCAGTGGGTCACGAGATATGGATACCTTGGTGAGGCAGAGTCGCCAAGTGGAGGATATCCTGCAGAGATAAAGAGGCAGACAACCTATTCCCTCAGTCAGACAAGAGGGGAGAAGGTCCAGTGGTTCTGGCCCACCGGAAAAGGGAAGGGCAAGGAGCTGAGAGTCTCTGTTCCCTCTGACAGATTCAAGAAGGGTTCAGCCCGGAAGAGACCAGTCCCCAAGTGTCCGGCTTGTGGGAAGGAACACGTGGGCGTATGTTCTTCAAGCCAGATCATCTGTTTCCGATATGGCAAGCCAGGCCACATATCCAAAGAGTGTCCTCAGACAGAGAGTTAGGCACAGGCTGCTCCAATGGAGATGATTCACCCACAGCAGGACGGGTGTACACTGTGAATGCTAGAGAAGCAGCCAGAGCTCCGGATTTGATCAGAGGTACAGTTTTGATCGATGATTGTGATGTTAGAGTACTGTTTGATTCTGGAGCTACACATTCCTTCATACAGGATGTGGTTGTGGATAGGCTCAAATTGCCTAAGCTCAGTTTTACCCCTCCGATGGAGGTTACCACTGCATCTAGAGAGAGGTGTCAGGTGAGCACGTGCTGCAAGGATGTGCAGTTTTTGTATGAGGGCAGAGAGTACGTGATTGATCTGTACTGTCTAGCGATGCCTACCCTTGAGATGATTATGGGTATGGACTGGATGGCCAAGTATGGTGTGATGCTAGACTGTTGTCAGAAGATGGTAGTTGTGCCTTCTAACGAGGCAGGTTCGAGTTCCACCACATTCCTATCAGTCTTGCAAGCTTGCAAGGCAATCAGGGAGGGAGCTCAGGGCTATATCTTCTTGGGTGTGACAGAAGATAAGCCAGGTGTAGATCTGTCTCAGATTCCGGTGGTGAGTGAATTCGTGGATGTGTTTCCTGAGGAGATAACTCAGCTACCACCAGAAAGAGAGATCGAGTTCTCCATAGATCTGGTTCCTGGTGTGGGACCAATTTCTGTGGCACCTTATCGTATGGATCCTCTGGAGTTGAGGGAGCTGAAGGTGCAATTGGAGGACCTGCTGTCCAAACAGTTCATCAGACCGAGTGTCTCGCCTTGGGGAGCACCGGTGATCTTTGTAAAGAAGAAGGACGGCAGTATGAGACTGTGTGTGGACTACAGGCAGTTGAACAAGGTTACTGTGAAGAAGAAGTATCCTCTGCCTCATATTGATGATCTGTTGGATTAGTTGAGGGGAGCCAGAGTGTTCTCCAAGATAGACCTGAGATCCGGATATCATCAGATTCGGATTAAGCCTGCAAACATACCTAAGACAACCTTCCGGTCTAGGTATGGTCACTTTGAGTATCAGGTCATTCCTTTTGGTCTGACGAATGCCCCAGTAGTGTTCATGGACTATATGA
Organism: Glycine tomentella; assembly: GCA_007407185.1. Classification (NCBI taxonomy): domain Eukaryota; kingdom Viridiplantae; phylum Streptophyta; class Magnoliopsida; order Fabales; family Fabaceae; genus Glycine; species Glycine tomentella. The sequence continues at coordinate 11,327 of PYAF01001491.1, read as the reverse complement.
ACAGGGTATTCAGACCTTTCATGGATCAGTTTGTGGTGGTGTTCATCGATGACATTCTGATCTATTCCAAGACGGAGACGGACCATGATGAGCATCTCAGGACAGTCCTTTAGATTTTGAGGGATAAGCAATTGTATGCTAAGTTGGCCAAGTGTGAGTTTTGGCTGACAGAGGTGAAGTTCCTTGGTCATGTGATCTCAACAGCTGGTGTATCAGTGGATCCTAGCAAGATAGAGGCAGTAATGTCTTGGGAGAGGCCCAAGGACGTGTCTAAGATCCAAAGCTTCCTGGGATTGGCCGTCTATTATAGGAGGTTCATTCAGGGGTTTTCTCAGTTGGTGATACCTCTGACTCGACTCACACGGAAGGGGGTTTCATTTGTTTGGACTCATGAGTGCGAGCAATGCTTCTAGGAGCTGAAGGAGCGGTTGACCACAACTCCAATGTTGACTCTTCCAGACCCTGAAGGAACCTTGAGGTATTCTGTGATGCGTCCAAGAGGGGGCTTGGATGTGTGTTGATGCAGGATAAGAAGGTGGTTGCCTACGCTTCCAGGCAACTAAAACCTCATGAAGAGTCATATCCTACTCATGACTTGGAGTTGGCAGCTGTGGTGTTTGCTCTGAAGATTTGGAGGCACTATTTGTATGGTGCCAAGCTGATAGTGTTCAGTGACCACAAGAGTCTCAGGTACCTCTTTGACCAGAAAGAGTTGAATATGAGACAGAGGCGTTGGATGGAGTTTCTCAAGGACTATGATTTTGAGTTGAGATACCATCCAGGCAAGGCCAATGTGGTTGCTGATGCTTTGAGCAGGAAGAATGTGACTGCCGCCTGCTTGATGATCTCTGATCGCAAGCTGATAGAGCAATTCAGAGACATGCACCTGACGGTGACAGTAGCAAGATGATTCCCATAGTCAAGGTGCAATGGGAAGGCAGAACGCCTGAGGAAGCAACTTGGGAGCGAGAGCAGGAGCTGCTTCAGCTGTATCCCGAGTTGGCTAATAGGTATGTTTCTGAATTTTGCGGACAAAATTCTTAAAAAGGAGGGGTGTATGTAAGGACTCTCACCGTGGCGAGGTTGGCGCCAGATCCCTCGCGGTTAGCGCCGAGATCCTCAGCAGAAAAACCCTGTCAAGGGTGTCGCGCGGGTAGCGCCAGGGATGGCGCTGATGGCGCCAGACCCACTGGAACTTCACGCCCAGAGCGCCAGAGCAACACGAGAAGCGCCATGGTCTCTTGTATGTGGCGCCAGGAGCGCCAGGTTGGCACTGGGAGTGCCAGATTCTCTAGAAGTCGACGCCTGGGGCGTCAACTTGGCGCAAAGGGCGCCAGAGGTTTCCCAGCCCGCGCTGGTAGCGCCATGGTTGGCGCGGGTGGCGCAGGAAGTGGTATGGAAAACCAATTCTCTCTGGTTTTCCGCGCGGACAACGCCAGGTGTGGCGCGGATGGCGCCACAGGTCAAGGGAGGATGGCGCTGAGGGCCCCAGGGTGGCGCGGAAGGCGCCACAGGTTCTGGAAGTTGGCGCTGGGGGCGCGGGAGTGGCGCTGGGAGCGCCAGGCCCACCGCCATGGTGGCGCGATCAGCGCTAGAGGTAGCGCGATTCGCGTCGGAGGTCGGGCAGGCCTAGTATAAAAGGCCAAAACGCAAATTTTGGAGAGGAAAAGCTGTTCTTCCTCTTCCCCACGCCCAAACCTCCATTAAAGGTGAACCCAAGCTTCCAAGGACCTTAGTTCATGACCTAAATACCTCCCAATGACCTTTAATCTTGAGAGAATCGCCTTGAGAGCTTTAATCCTTCATCTCTTCTTTTGAAAACCCCTCTTTGAGTGAGAATTTGATTCTCAAGGAAACTCAGAAACTTGAGTATTGGCAAGGACCCCAGGCGCAGAACGGACAACAGAGCTAAGGAAAGCTGTCCTCTAGCCTTTCTGGTCGCCACTGAGGTAAGAAACTCAAGTTTCTCCGGTTGATTTTGAGTTTGGGGTTTTCTGTGTTTTGGTGACCCATGTGAGCTGGGGCTAGAATTAGCCCAGTGTCCTGTAGAGAAACTTGTTCAGAGCGCTATAGTGATGAAGGATTAGCTTTCAGATTTTGATTCAGTGAATTTTGAATCTTGGCTCTGTGGTTTGCATGTGTGGCTGTGTGATGAGTCACTAGTTGAGATTATGACATGCTAGAACCTTGATTATGTTTGAATTGAGCCTGAGAGGCTAGTTGAACGGGGCCTTGGTTGAGGTTTAGACCGTTCCTGTGATAATTGAATTATGAGGCTGATGTGAGCTTGTGCTCAGACATGTGTTTGCATTGAGTCTGGGATGACTCAGATGCTTGGTATTCAACCTTGGTAGACCTTGTATGGTCTGTGAGAAGCCTAGTGAGGGCTTGACTTGATTGAACCCTAGGATAGGGAAATTCTGATATGCTATGTTCTGTGATTGAATGCCTATTGGTTTGGTTTTGATATGAACCTACATATGCCTTGATTAGGGCTTGACATTGAGGGTGTTGGTGGCGGGTGCCACAGAGCAGGGAAAGAACTGCAGAGCGAGGCTTTGCCAGGTAAGTTCTGTGTCCCTGGGGGATGATTTTCCACATGGTTTGCCACACCACACTCCGGTGGAGTGGTGGTCATATTCATGATGCATGCATTTGGTTGTTGCATCCTCATAATGATATGTGTGTGCATATGTGCTTGTTATGTGATATGATTGTGATAGATCTATTGGCCAGTAGATAGATATGGACCTCCCTAGAAGATGGGTTTCCTCCTAGTTTGGTTGGCTCAAGGTCGATGATATCCCAGGGAATCGGTTATTCCTACAAACCAAGGGGATAGAAGTAGAGGTAGCTCTTTCTATTCTCGGAGGTACCATATACGTGCAACCATGCGAAGGGGTAGCACTTAATGGGATGGCACGGGTGTGAGTTTTCGGTCTCACACTGATGTAGGCGTTGATGATATCCGCCAGGCGTTGAGGTAGATCCGTCATGTTTGGAGCAAGATGACCTGCTCATATTGTTATGAGGGCCAGTGGGCCATTTGCTTGTGATTGCCTGATGTATGTATGATGGAGAGTGGGCTAGGGTGGAGGAGGTTCCTCCAAGGACCCTGAGCTTACTGAGATGTGTATCTCATCCCGTTTGGGGATTTATCTTTACAGGTGATGTGTTGCAAACACATCTTAGTTTTAGGATAGTTTTAGGTTATATTTCGATTAAATCATTAGAAATTAGATTAGTTATAGGCTAGTTTGTCAATTATATTTGATTATAGCTCATTTTATTACCAAGTTGTGTTTTCAGGGCCAAAAAGAGGAGATTCAACCATATAAAGAAGAAAACAAGGTTCAAAGTCCCGCGCGGATCACGCCAGCATCCGCGCGAGTCGCGCCATGATGGAAAATACAGGCATTCAACTCGAAGTAGTCGTGCCACTCGCGCCAGGATCCATGCCAATAGCGTCATCAATTCGTAAGCTCCACGTGGATAGCGCACATCCCGCGCAATCCGCGCCAGATGCCTGGATCAACCTTTCAACTCGTGCTATCCGTGCGATTAGCGCAGACAACCGCGCCATGAATTCGAACTGCTGGCGCGAAGACGCTGTTTCCTGATTTAAAAAGATTGAGTTTGAAATTGGGCACAGAAAGAGGCTTTGTTACTCTAATTAAATTCATCTATAAAAGAAAGCCTTCTGGACTGAAGAAAAGGACTCTCTACATCATCCAACATCATCTCCACACTTCCCTACATCATTCTAAACCCTTGGAAGTCAAGAATCAAGGCTAGGTCACTGCAGAATCATGTTTTATTTGACAACTTTGGTTTCTTTGAAGCCTATGGCAGGCTAAATTTTGTATTGTGGGAAGGTCATGAACTAATGTAAACTCCTCTATAACTTGACTAGTATTGAATGAGAATTCTTATTGTTTTATTTTACTCTGTTCTTCATTGTTTTATTCTTATTTAGAATTGGCCATTCTATTTAGGTATTGAGGGTTAGGATTCGCAATAGGGACGTTGGGATTCTAATTTCTGACCTTAGTAAAATAATAGTTATTCATTACCTAGGGATAGGGATGCGTGGCAGCTGAACCTTATAATATAGTCTTTTACATGCTTAACTTGATAGAATTCACCAAGGAATTGGGTTTTTGATTCAGGTTAAAGGGTTAATTCACTAAGGGATTAGGGATTAACTAAAGTAGAAAAGATTTATTCTCTGAGCAATAGGAAATAGCAACCCTCATGATATAGTCTTTTACATGCTTGACAAGAATTGCTAAGGAAT
>PYAF01001490.1:41052-70247 GCA_007407185.1 Glycine tomentella | reverse complement strand
CGGGACCTTGAACTGGATTTTCTTCCTTCCTTTTGCCTTGAACTTCCTCTTTTTTAACCTGAAATTGCTCAAATGGTAATGAATTGAATTTAAAACAAATAAAATGATAAACTAACTATTCTTATTCTATTTTTCTAAATATTTAACTAAATTATATCCTAAAACTAGCCTAAAACTAAGATGTGTTTGCAACACATCAGTCAACTTCCAGAGAACCTGGCGCTTCCAGTGCCATCCTGACGCTCCTGGCACCACATTCCAGTGGCCCCAGGGCTACCAGCGCCAGCCCCGACGCCATCCGCGCCACACCCTTAACAGGGTTTTCTGCTGAGAGATCCCAGCGCTGCCCACGCGGAATCTGGCTATAACCGTGCCACATTGAGGGTCCTTACACTTTCTTTGGCTTAGTCTCTTTTCTACTCCTTCTAATACAATCCTAAAACCAAGACAAGTGAAGGAAGACTTGGAATTGCACATGAAAGCACTTCCTTTGGTGATTAAAGGGCCAATGAAAAGGGCTAGGGCTCAAACACTCCAAGATCATATACAATCCAGCTTATATCTGTTGGAGAATCATGAAGAAGGCTACAAAATATCGAGCTTATCTGTTGTAATCGATTACGAGTAGCCTGTAATCGATTAAGTACTTTGTATAAATGTTAGATTTGTAAATAGCTCTGTTGTAATCGATTATTCTGTCTTGTAATCGATTACATGGAAGTGGGAGTTCCTGTGATAATCGATTATTCCGTCTTGTAATCGATTACATAGATGTGGGAGTTCTTGTGATAATCGATTATTTGGTGAAATAATCGATTACTTTGTTCATGAATCAACTTGCAGGCTTGATATGAACAAAGTAATCAATTACCAAGATCTAGTAATTGATTACTTGATTCAAAATAATCGATTACCATTACGAAATAATCGATTAAAGCCATTCTTGTAAAATATGGGAACTCTTCACACTTAACCAGGAGGGGGGGTGAATTTGTTAGGCTTGGTAATTTAAAAATTTTCTTGAATTAAAATCAGAGTTTTGCCCTTTTGGATCTTTATCACTTTTGAAACCAAGAACCTTTATTCAATCCAAGATTCAACCCAAAATATGTAATACTTCAAGAATTTGGTTGATGATAAGGATTCACAAACAAGAAAGATAAAATATGGCTAATAGGTAAAATAAGAACAACACACAAGGATTTATACTGGTTCACTTCAAACACTATGAAGCTACATCCAATTTTCTTCCACTCAACACTAGAATGGAGTTCCACTATTGTGAATTTCAGTTCTTACAAGTTATTACAAAGCCTCTCTTTATCAACCCTAGATAAAGTTCAGAAATCTAAAACACTATTAGATTCTTAGAGACAACCCACTGAGAACACTACTCAGTAAATTCCCTAGAGAAACCCTATCTCTAGATTACAAGCAAGAAACCCATTTACAATAGACAAATCAAAACAGAATTCAAAACAGAAATACAACTGCAAAGATTAAGGAAAGAAGTCACCTAATGATCCAATGAACAATATGCATATGAATGATTTCACCAGGTATAAGAATGATTGCAACCTTAGAATATGACTTTCCTTAAGCTTTGACAAAGAAAGAACTTGCTTCACTCATTTCTCAATAACCCATAAGTGTGTTGTGAAAGCAAGAACTCAATGAACCCAGAAAAACCACTACAAGAATGTTTTGAAAGCCTTAGAATGCTCAGTGTGCAAATTGATCAAGTTCGTAAAAACAGCTGAGCATAGGTTCTATTTATAACAGCTTTCTAACTGTCAGTAATTGATTACATACGCTCCTGTAATCGATTAATTCGCATATGTAATCAATTATTTCAAGATTGTAATCAATTAAACTATTCAATAAATGTTCTGGGTTTGAGTAATGAACAGAATAATCGATTATCCCGTCTAGTAATCGATTAAGACAGCAAGCTCCTATTTTCGAAATACACTATGTAATCGATTACTCATTTTGGTAATCGATTAATTTAATGAAACATGTTAATCATAGGCATAAAATGTAATCGATTACTATCTGTGGTAATCGATTAAGACAGAGAGATGATATTTCCTATTTAGCCTATGTAATCGATTACTGATTGGTGGTAATCGATTAAAGTATTCATTATATCAGTTTATATGAAATTCTAGGGAAAATAATCGATTAATCCGTTACGTAATCGATTACATTGTTCTTGAAATGTTTTCCAGAAGGTACAAAGAACAAAAATAATCGATTCTTATTATTGAGTAATCAATTAAACCAGCAAGGACATATTTTTCCAAAAACTTTGATTAAACTTGCTTATTTTACTAAATGCTTGTTATATTAAAACTTAATTTTGATTAGCTAAATGAATGATATGAATGCTATGCACATGGATCATCAGAAAATACTTCTTCCTTTTACATTAATCATATCTTGATCTCCAAAGCTTCAAAGCATGTTGAAAGCACAAAACCAAGCTTGTTCCATTATTCATTCTTCAAGTGATTCCTCTTTTGTATCAACAGCTCTTTCTGCAAAAGCGCTATTTTTAGTTTTTAAAAGCTGTTTTTAGAAGCTTGTCTTGGAAGCTACATTTGGATTTCATTTAGGATGCATGTACATTTCATTTAGCTTGTAGTTTCGTGGTCTATATAAGCCACATCATAACAGATTGTAGGAACTTTTGATTGAATGAAATTAGATTGCACTTTGTGTGTGAGAGGTTGAGAGCTATTCTCCCTTGTTCTTAGTGAAGAACTTCTTGTTTCTTATCAATAGCTTTTGAGCTATTGTGGTGATTCTTGCAAGACTTATTGTAATTCCTATTCCATGGTGTCAATCCAAATCCACTTCTAATCTTCTTCCATTGTTCCAATTCTTAAATCACAAAAACCTAAAAAGCTGCATTTCATACTTTATTTTTCTTTCAATTGAAGAATTGATTCCATTGCAAGGAAGATTGGGGCAAACAAGACTTGATATAGTTAAGGAGTATATCATTTGGTATCAGAGCTTAAACCTTGTGGAATTCTTCTTCAATTTCAGTTTTGGGATTCTTCAAAGGTAAAATTCTGCATTAGAGTCAAAAACAAAAATCCTTAGTAATTTCTTGTTTCTTGATGTTTTCTTGTGATTCTTAGTGTTGTGGCTTTGTTAAGTGTTGTGTTACAAAAACCCTAGGTTTTCTTCAAGTTTCCTTATGAATTCATGTTCTTCATGTTTCTCATGTTCTTCATGTGTTCTTCATAGTTTCCCTAATTTCTAGCTTTGATTCTTGTCAATTTGTGTTAGTATTATTGTTGTGTTGTGTAATACTTTGTTTTGATTTCACTTTCATGCTTGATCTGGAGCAAGTGTTAGAAACAAAAAGGAAACCAAAAATAAAGAGAAAAATTGCATCAAGTGTTATTAGAAAGCAAAAGAAATAGTGAAAAGTAGCTGGAAAACAGAAAACTAGAAGCAAGCTACAAAATTACAAGTTTTCAAAATTGCTTGAACAACAAAAACAAGTAAAAGTGTATGACATTCAGAATTGATGAAAGGTCTTTCAACAATTGAATTCATTGGCATATCTTTATTGTGAAGTTTGTTAAATCTGAAGTATTCCTTGAGTTGTCTCATCATAAATTCCAATTTGAGTAGTCCTTTCTAAATTGTGCTTTGTTGCTTGTCTCTTTAAAATTCCAAAAGTTTTGTCTTAGAAGTTTTCTATTCTTTGGACTCTTAAGCCTTGTCTAGAATCAATTCATATTTTACTATAGCAAAGAGGCTTGATTGGACTTGAATTTTTTGCCTAAGAACTAAAGAGAGAGTAAGAGTGGAAAAAGGCAAGAGAGAATATTATAGAAATAGCCTTGAAAGTGTGCAAACACGAGAGTGAGAGTAAACACTTAGAGAGTGGTGATGAATTTCTTATATATACTTGTGTTTTGCTAACAATTTCTGTGAAGGATGAGTTCAAGTGGAGGAGATGTCTTGTCACCTAAAACTTCTAGGTTGATGAGAGCTATGACTAAGCAAATGGAGAAATTGCAAACTAGAATGGATGCAAAATTTGAGGAGTTGCAAAAGGAGAAAACAAGAAAGAGTAGTTCCATAGGTAGTGTGGATGGATTGGGTGATGGTAGTAGAAGGGGAAGTGATTATGCTTCTTCTTATGGAGGAAATTACTATGATGAGAGGAGGAGACAACATGATATAAGAGAAAATCATAGGAGATGTAACACCCTAATATTTCAATAGTTATAATTGTGAAATTATTGATGTGAATGTTAAATTAGGTGAATGTTATATTTGATTGATCTATATTATTATATAAAAAATTAATTAGAGGTATCACAAAAATAGTTTCGGGAAAATGACCATACTACCCTTCCCTTAAATAAGAAATGACAGAAATGTCCTTAAGGTGAAAATGACGATAACGCCCTTGGATATTTTTGAAAATTACAAAAATGCCCCTAGATATTTAGTGAGATATTTTTAAGATGGAAATTATATAAAGGCCCTTGGATAATTTGGAAATGACAAGAATACCCTTAGATATTTTTGGCTAGAAATTTTATGGTGGGAATAACAAATATGCCCCTAGGATGAATGATGAATTTACCATAATGCCCTTCAGGCCAGAAATGACTAGATATCCTGATAAATTTTGTCAAAACCCAATGAAATCACATAATGCTCTTAGATGGTAGAGAATCAAAATACTTTGTGACCGAAAACCATAGAATAGAATTTCTATGAATTTTATAAGATCATGACTTTGAAACTTTATTTAGAAAAGTTCAAGCATCAGAGAAATATAGAAAAATGATAGATAAAATCTATGGAATTTTTTCTTAATTATAAGATGAGCAGACTTATTTAATAAAATAGTTTAATAATTTTGATAGTCAAAAGTAAAATGGACCAATTAGATTTAAGATAAAAGTAGTCTTGTAAGTAAAAGTCTGAATAGCACTCTGTATAGATTACTTGTAAACAATTTTTACTAAAATTGAAGTCAATTTCTAAAAAACTCTAGAATGTCATTATTCAATATTATCTTTAGGTAGAAGAACTCAAATCAAACTTGACTTCCTTTCAAGAAATGCCATGTGTAAAGAAAAGCATGAACTAGAATATTCTTCTTCCTTTAAAGGTGACATATGTATCCAAAAGAAGCCACATAATTTTCTCTTCTTTAAAATAAAATGAAATATGAGATAGAAAGAGAAAAGGAAGATAAAAATCTTTCCCTTGTCCTAAGCCATAGTTCACGTGAATAAGGCAAGGAGAAAGGGCTTAAAAGTCACATTTTGATGCAACAAAACATGAAATGAAACAAATCTTCTCCTTTCCTCTAGATCCCACGTGAACAAGCAAGAAAAGTGGAGAAACTTCAAGAATTTGGACAAGTGTAGGGACACTTGTAAAAGGGGTGGACAAGTAGAAAGCTAAATCATTATGGTTTAGGAGATATTTTTCTATAAAGTGAATCCTAAACTACTATATAAAGGGTGGTGGGGACCTTGCTTGAAAATCACTTTCAAGACATTCCTCCCACTACCATTCCACGTGAAAAGCATCTCCCACATCCCTTTCATCCTTTCATTTTCACAAGCTTAAATCAAATAGAAAAGACCCCACCATCATAGGAAGCATCACGTGTAGAAGAGAGGAAGTAAACAAGTTTTCTTTTAAGAGGTTATCAGGTATGTATAGGGAGGTTTATGCTAAATATAGTTTAAGTATTTCTTTTGCTTGAATAAGTATTTATAGAATCTTATTTATTTCTATGGAAAATAAAGCTTGCACACCATGTGTTTGATGAATTGTTTCAAAGAAATAAAGATAGTTTGAGTGTGTTCTGTTCAAATAGATGTTTGAAGTTCATGTATTGTTGAGTGTTTCTATGAAATACGTGTGTTGCTTAGTGTTCCATGAATCCTTATGAATTTCATGTGTTCCCATGAATTTTCTATACAAGTTAAATTCTATACTTAAATTCTGTTGAATTTTTGAGTAAAGTATGTGAGATAGAATTTGAAGACTGATGTTTAAAATAAATATGAGATGATAAAGAATTAAAGTGAATCAGTCTTATATGTCTCATATGCATATGCCCGGCGGGGGTTAGTCCGCGTTATTTGCCTCAAGAGGAGGTGTGTCAAATAGCTAAATTGAGTCTGTGCGTTCAGACAAAAGGAGGCTGAGCTGGGGGGTGATTGGCAGTGAGGACCACGCCACCCATGATGATCACATGAAGTGTGAGTGACCTTCCTATTGCAACACTGCAGTACCTTGACTGATCAGATAAGTTATGTGCCACTGAGATGGGGCTATCTTGACTATTGGTACCACATGATAAAGAATTTAAGAAAATCATGCATCATATTTTGAGGCTGTTATTATGATAATCTATATATTGAATGTATTTTTTTGCTGGAATTATATTTATCATAAACTTACCCTATGTTTTGTGTCTGTGGTTGACACCTGCTAAGACCTCAATTTAATTGGGTGAGTAAATGAACAGTAAAAGATTGGCAAGCTAATTTCTGAAGGAAGGACTTGGTTGAAGATCTTTTGTTGAAGATGCTTTGTTATGATTGTAGTAAAATATTTTTAGTTATCTGTATTATGTACCAGAACTAATATCTGTATGTATTTTATATTACTTCGGACTTTTTAATATTAATTTGTAACACAAATCTTGTTAAGATCGGTCATTAGTAACCCGAGTTTGATATTTTATTAGCAAGATAAAAAGAGTTTTCGATAAAAATTAATAAATCATAAGATGGGAAATCTAGGTGTTGCAGGAGACATTATCCTAGGAGGATAAGGAGAGAACATAGAGAAGATGAAGATAGGAGGATGGAGAGAGACAAGAGGAATGGAGGATTGGTTGGAATAAAAATAAAAATTCCAAAATTCCTTGGCACTAATGATCCAAATGAATACTTTGAGTGGGAAATGAAGGTCGAACAAATTTTCTCATGTCAACATTTTGAGGAAGACAAGAAAGTTACTCTTGCAACTATAGAATTTGGTGGTTATGCTTTGGAGTGGTGGAGCCACATTCAAAGAGATATTAGTTGGGGAAGGAGGCAAAGAGTAAATTCTTGGGAAGATTTGAAACCAAGTTTGAGAGGTAGATTTGTTCCAGCTTATTACTCTAGAGATGTTCGCAATCTTCTTCAAAGACATTTCCAAAGTTCCAAGAGTGTTGATGAGTATTACAAGGAAATGGAGTTGATGATGATTAGAGCTGGAATTGTGGAACATAAAGAAGCAACTATGGCTAGGTTTATTCATGGTTTGAATAGAGAAATTCAAGATGTAGTGGAGCTATATTCTTATGACACAATTGAGGACCTAGTGCATAAAGCTCAAAGGGTGGAACAACAAATTAAAAGGAGGAAAATTCCCTATTCCAAGTCTAGTGTGGCTGTAACTTCTAGTTGGAAAGACAAGCCAAAAAGGGAGAGTTCTCAAGTTAAAAGAAGAGAAGAGAAGGTAGAAAATCCAACTAAAAAGGTTGAACAAGAAACTCCAACAAAAATGGGAAGCATCAAATGCTTCAAGTGTCTAGGAAGAGGACATATTGCTTCTCAATGTCCTAATAAAAGAACTATGATTATGCTAGAAGATGGGAACGAAAATAGAATGAACACTTATGCAAATAACCAAGAGGGAGGGTGAATTGGTTTTACCTCAGAGTTTTTAAAATTTAAAACAAATTTTAAACACAGCGGAAGACTTTGAAAGAAGGATCGTATCTTAATCAATTAAGAAATCTATCTTTTGAAATCATCTTTTATCTCAATCAACCCACTCTTGAGCTTCAACTAATCTTGTGATGCAAACAAATATAATACTTCAAGAACAATATGAATATGAACAGAAAAATACAATTACACACAAGATTTATACTGGTTCACCTCTCAACCCCAGAGGCTACATCCAGTTTTACTTTTAATCAGCCTTGATTAGAGTTTCCACTATAACAAAATGAATATCTTTACAAGCAAACACAGATCTCTTTTACCCACCCTAGGTAAAATTCAAAATCTAAACCTATAGACTTCTCAAAAGATCTAAGAACCAGAGATCCCCTCTCTGTTCTACTCACTAGAAACCTATCTAGAAATGCTTTAAAGATACAAATTGTTATATGAATAAACAACAACAAAACAATCAATTTCTAAACAATACAATAATGAAATTGATTCAAGAAAGATATCACCTGGACATCCTCAGTGAAATGAATGAATTTAAATGATCAAACCAGACTGAGAATGAATGCCATGATCTTTCTTGATGAAATCTTTTGTCAAATAGTGCTTCAACACAAGCTTCTCATGAAATATGTGACTCAACAAATGAGATTCTTCATGATTCTTGAAACTGTTATGAATGAATGTTTCTAATGTGCCTTGGTGCTTTTGAAATCTTCAGAGAGTGTTTACAAGGCTTTTTTCAAAAACTCATAAACTCTTATTTCACTTAATGAGCTACATCTATTTATAAAAAACAGAATTAACTGTCTGTAATCGATTATTCCGTAAGTGTAATCGATTATTTTAACTCATGTAATCGATTAAAGTGTTCATCTGAAATCTGGAAAAATTGTCAAGAACAAATAATCGATTATTCCAGGAGGTCAGGATTTACTGATACACTGATGTAATCGATTAATGCCTCAAATAATCGATTATCACAGGAAGTGTGAAAAACTCATCAATGCATATTTAATCGATTACAACAATTTGGTAATCGATTAAACCAGATAAAATTTCTTCTGAAAATTATGCAGATGCACATATAATCGATTAATCCGTCAAGTAATCGATTATCACAGAACTACTTAACATAGTCAGCCTAATATAATCGATTACAGGAATTTGGTAATCGATTAAAGTGTTCGTATGATAATATGCAGTTCTGTAAACATGCAATTAATCAATTAAATATGATCAGTAATCGATTAAAACAGTGAAACAAACTTTTTGTAAAAACTTCAATGCTTTAATGTCATGCCAAATGATTCATGTGTCTTATGTGACTTAATCATGAATTAATGAATGAATGTATGCATGACTTAATCAACCTATGTGAGGAATAAGAGATTTTATCTTTCTTGAACCAAGCTTTTGAACAAAATACATATGCCATCAATTTGAGTGGGCATGTAAAATCAAAACTTATGATTATCTAGACTTGATTCTCCATGATCTTCCTCAACATATTCTTCACCATATCTAACAATCTCCCCCTTTTTGATTTGAGCATGCCAAATACTCAATTGATGCTTCTTAAGAAGAAATTGTTAATCCTAAAAACTTTCTCAGCATTTGCAAAGATCAAGAGTTATATGAAAACAGATAAAACAAACACACTAGTTACAGGCACTTCTAATTTTTACTCATGCTCCCCCCGACTTTAAGATTTTCTCAGCTAATTAATCAATTCTTTCCATTATCAATTCTATCAACATTTATATTAAATTATACTCCCCCTATTTGGCATATCAAATTAAAAACATAGACAAGAATTGAAACAAGGAAATGATTTCATTAAAAGTCATAGGAAGGTACATAGAAATAGAAATTGAACTAAAACATAACAACTCTAAACAGAAATTAACAAACTTGAACAAAATAAACTAGAACACAATAAAATCAAACATAGAAAGACTCAAGCATCCCTAGACTCATCTCTAAAAATCCTAATCTTGAGTTCATCAAGATTATTCCGTAAGTGTAATCGATTATTTTAACTCATGTAATCGATTAAAGTGTTCTTCTGAAATCTGGAATAATTGTCAAGAACAAATAATCGATTAACTCATGTCGTAATCGATTATTCCAGGAGGTCAGGATTTACTGATACACTGATGTAATCGATTAATGCCTCAAATAATCGATTATCACAGGAAGTGTGAAAAACTCATCAATGCATATTTAATCGATTACAACAATCTGGTAATCGATTAAACCAGATAAAATTTCTTCTGAAAATTATGCAGATGCACATATAATCGATTAATCCGTCAAGTAATCGATTATCACAGAACGACTTAACATAGTCAGCCTAATATAATCGATTACAGGAATTTGGTAATCGATTAAAGTGTTCGTATGATAATATGCAGTTCTGTAAACAAGCAATTAATCGATTAAATATGATCAGTAATCGATTAAAACAGTGAAACACACTTTTTGTAAAAACTTCAATGCTTTAATGTCATGCCAAATGATTCATGTGTTTTATGTGACTTAATCATGAATTAATGAATGAATGTATGCATGACTTAATCAACCTATGTGAGGAGTAAGAGATTTTATCTTTCTTGAACCAAGCTTTTGAACAAAATACATATGCCATCAATTTGAGTGGGCATGTAAAATCAAAAATTATGATTATCTAGACTTGATTCTCCATGATCTTACTCAACATATTCTTCATCATATCTAACAGGGAAGGTTACAAGTGAATCTTCAAGTGAGAAAGAAAAGGCACTTACACTTGTGGAGGCCAAAGAGGGAGATCTTTTGATGGTTAGAAGAATGTTGAGTAATTTTCTCCTAGATAAAGAGAAGAATCAAAGAAAAAATATTTTTCACACAAGATGCTTGGTTAGAGACAAAGTATGTTCACTCATCGTTGATGGTGGGAGTTGTACTAATGTAGCTAGCACAAGAATTGTGGAGAAATTACAATTGCCAACCACAAAACATCCCAAGCCATACAAGCTACAATGGCTTAGTGAAAGTGGAGAAGTGGTGGTAAATTCTCAAGTGCTCATTCCTTTTTCTATTAATCCTTATCATGATAATGTTCTTTGTGATATTGTTCCTATGGAGGCTGTAACACCCCAGACGTGTTATCATCAATAATATCATAATCGCGCTATCAGCATTAAGTAAAAGCGGTGCGGAAGCGATAGAATCGATTTTCTTGATTACATTATGCATGGAATATAAAACCACATCATAACACATATAAAACAATCGAACATGGCATGCAACCATCACCCACTTGGGTGGCAACCAAGAATAAGGGAATAATCCCCAGAACGATGAGCTTACCTGGCAAGCCGTGCCTGCAACTCCAGCCTCTTGAACAATGGTCTGCTTCTCTGACACCCACAGTGTCAAGCCCTATCAAGGCACACAATCTCATATCACAGACCATTCAAGCACATAATCAACCATAAGCTCATCAGACAGTCCTCAACTGTCTCAGAGAAAGGAATCTCAGTCCCTTCTATCAACCCACATTATCTACCTAAGGTTCCTCAGGCTCATCCTCTACAAGCCTTTCCATAGACCCTCAATGGTCTATCTCAGATCAAACATGGCCTCAGAGTCCCCATAGACTCAACACCAGCCATTAACAATGAGCATCACAGCTCTCACAACCCAAATACTCAGGGTTTCCATAGGGCTTAGATGGTCTATCTCACAAGATACCGTTTTCATGGCCTCACAGGCACCACAAGCCCATCAACATGGCTCTTGCATGTCTCAATATCAAGTGACTCAGTCCAAGTCACTCATGCACAACCTAGAGCCAAAACCAACATTCACCAAATCACAAACTGAAAGCTAATCCTTCCTCCTCTCATCATTCTAAACACATCTCTCAACTAGACCCAGAGCTAATTCTAGCTCTATCACCGATGGGTCACTATTCATCGAAGCCCCCAATCACAAAATCAATCGGAGAAACTCGAGTTTCTTACCTTAGAATTGATGAGGAAGGCCTCTGGGCAACTTTCTGTAGCCTTGGTGCAGCTGAAACACCGCCATTCCTCGCCTAAGCTTGAGTTCTCTTCAGCCTCTCTCAGAGGAGTAGTTTCCTGGGGTTTCAATGAATGTGGAGGAAGGATTCTAGCTCAAACTTAGTTTCTAGGAGGTTTACTGGGCTTTGGAAGTGATTTGGGTCACTAATCAAGGTCAAGGAAGCTTGGGGATGCTCATCAATTGCAGAAAGGCGTTGGGGAAGAAGAAGAGAAGGTTTTCTCTTTTGAAAACGTGAATGGCCTTTTATACTGGGCCTGTCCGAGGTCTGGCGCGATCCGCGCCAGATCTCGCGCTACCCGCGCCAACTACACATATGTTCATATGTTGGCATACGCCGTACAAACAATGTTAAAAGTCAAACTTGCCGCGGTCCATTCCTGGGATGTCTAGACCTGACATACACTATTCGATCCTCACATACATGTTGATTACAGGGGGAGCTTCATGAAGATCGGAAGTCTTTGCTACAAGATTTGTTTTGAGCTTCAAACATGCTTGAAGACTTGGAATTTTATGTAAAAGGAAAGCAATTTGATTGATCCATTCATTCATTCATTCATTCATTCATTCATTGATTTAACTAAGTATTTTTTATGAAAATCAAACTAAGATTTTATCAAACAACTAAGGTTTTAAATTGAATCAAAGGTTTTTGGAAAAATGGTTTTTGTACTGACTTAATCGATTACACTAAAGATATAATCGATTATTTTGTTCTTAGTTCATTCTGGAAAAGTTTTCAAGAACAATGTAATCGATTACCTATCGGAATAATCGATTATTTGACCTTTGTTTTCATATCAACTGCTTTGATGAACACTTTAATCGATTACCAACAGGCAGTAATCGATTACATTGCTATACATGATTTCAAGCAGTGCTGGAAGAATCGATTACCAAGGAATAATAATCAATTACATAGGCTAAACTAAGAAAGCCATCTTCCTGTCTTAATTGATTACCAAATTCAGTAATCGATTACACTATATGTAAATGCACATATGATTTGATGCATTAATTGATTACCAAATATAGTAATCGATTACTTAGTTCATTCTGTTTTATAAAGCTTCCTGGTTTAATCGATTACCAGAATCGGTAATCGATTACACAGTGTATTTTGACATTTTGAAGCTTCCTGTCTTAATCGATTACTAGACGGAATAATCGATTATTTTGTTCGTTGCTCATGTCCAAAAATTGTGTTGAACACTTTAATTGATTACCAAATTGATTTAATCGATTACATGAGTGAAATAATCGATTATATGGCGCGTTTAATCGATTACCGACAATTACAAAAGTTTGTTATAAACAGAACCTTGGCTCAGCTTGTTTTGTAAC
Source organism: Glycine tomentella (assembly GCA_007407185.1). NCBI lineage: Eukaryota > Viridiplantae > Streptophyta > Magnoliopsida > Fabales > Fabaceae > Glycine > Glycine tomentella. Next base: position 57,099 of record PYAF01001490.1, on the reverse strand, counting down.
TTGATCAATTCGTATTCTGAGCATACACAAGCTTTCTAAACACGTTCTAAGTGTTTTTTCTGGGTTCTATGAGTTCTTCCTTACACTAAAACATTCATGGGTTTTTGAGTGATTCTTTAAAGCAAGAAGTCACTTTCAAAGGTTAAGGAAGAAGATGTTCTGAGATTATTTTTGTCTTTCAACCTGAATTGTTCATTCATGTGCATGTCATTCACTGGATCATCAGGTTGTTTCTTTCCTTAACTCATTGGTTGTAATTTTGTTTACAAATTTTGTTGTTATTGGCTATTGTAATTGATTTCTTAAAGCTTGGGCCTAGAGAAGGGTTCTCTAGCTTAAAGATTAGAGTAGTGTTGTCTGGATCTTTCTCCTTAGAACTCTAATAGGGTTTTGGATTTCTGTTATTTATCTAGGGTTGGTAAAGGGGAGATTCTTGTAAAAGCTTGTAAGAATATTTTATAATAGTGGAACTCTAATTCAGTGTGAATTAGAAGAAACTGGATGTAGCTTCATGATTTGAAGTGAACCAGTATAAATTGCTTGTGTTCTTATTTCTATTCTCATCATATTCATTGTCTTTAATTCTTTGAATCATATTCATTGTTCATCAAGTTCTGTTTTGATCTTTTAAATTCTTGGACTGAGCTATTTGATTGAGTAAAAGGTTTCTTGGTTTTAAAAGTGATAAAGATCTTGAAACTCTGATTTGAATTTGATTTTAAAATACCAAGGTTCAACCAATTCACCCCCCCTCTTGGTTGTTATGAAGTATTCCTATTATTTTCAATTGACATCAAGAGCTGGTTCTTGAGAGTTATTCAAGATCACTAGTTTTCTTCAAAAAGAAAAAATGAATACCTCACAAATAACCTTCAAGGAAGGTGCTTCTTTAAACAAACCTCTATGTTTGAAGGGGAACATTTTAGTTTTTGGAAAAATAGAATGAAAATCTTTTCAATCAAATGACCCAGGTGCTTGGAATGCTATAGAAAAAGGTCCTTTCATTCCAAAGAAAATTGTTGCCAATGAATTGATTCCCAAAGAATGGGATGAGATGACTGAAATTGAACAAAAGGCTGCACAATATGATTTTAAAGCCAAAAATATGATCACCTCTGCACTTTCCTCTGATGAATTTTTCAGGACAGTGAGATGTAAGAGTGCAAAAGAAATGTGGGAGATGCTGGAAATTTCTCATGAAGGAACTGAAGAAGTTAGGAGATCAAGGAAGCATGCTTTGATCCATGAGTATGAGATGTTCAAGATGAACACCAATGAAAGCATTTCTCAATTGCAGACAAGATTCACTCATATTGTCATCCATCTATTGGATCTTGGGAAGATCTTTGATACTAAAGAGTTAAACATCAAGATCTTGAAGTGTCTAACAAGCCCTTGGTAACCAAATGTGACAGCAATCAAGGAAACTAAGGATCTATCAAAGATGTCCATGGTTGCTCTGTTTGGTAAGCTACTTGAATATGAGCTTGAAATGTCTCAACTAACATGTATTGAAGATGCAGAAAAGAAAAACAGAAGCATTGCATTAAAAGCTGCAACTTCAAAAGCTGAAAAAGAGGAGGAAACAAGCGATGAGGATGAAGAGGACAACATGAACGTAGTTGTCAGAAAGTTCAACAAGTTCTTAAGGAAAAACAAGAACAAAAGGTTCATTAAAGCCAACAAGAACAACAGCAACAACAGCAACATCAACAAGAAGATTGACAACAATTTTACATGCTTTGAATGTGGTAAACCTAGCCACATCAAATCTAAATGTTCAATCTACTTGAAAAAACAACAAGAAACAAGGAGAGAACAAGATGTGGAAGGAAGGGAAAGCTAAAAGAGCCTACATAGCTTGGGAAGATAATGAGTCAACTACCTTAGAATCTTCAACTGAAAATGAAGAAGCCAACATGTGTCTCACCTCCACTATCAATAAAGATGATGATGATCTATCTATCCAGTGATGGAGATGAGGTAAATTCTGAACTTGAACAAGCTATTAGTGCTTTCCAAGAAATGCATGAGGAAGCCCAAAAGCTTGCAAAATCCAATAACAAGCTTAGAGGAAATCTTAGATGGCATGTTGCAAAAATAACTGAATTGCAAACTAAGATTTGCAACTTGAAAGAAGAAAATAAAAAACTTGTTTCAAGTTACAATTTGAATGTATGTGTGTGTGCCTCTTCCTCTACAAATGTTGATAAGTATAACTTGCTTCAAAAAGATTTTGATGATTACAAAAAGAGTCAAGAAGAAAAGTATATGTTACTTTTATCCAAGAACAGTGATTTAATTAATCTCTTGAGAAAGCTTTACAAAGGAAAATGCAACTTGGCTGAAATGTTGAGTGTGCAAAAGTATGTTGGAGATACTTCTGGTTTGGGGTACAAATAAGGCTCAAAATCATTTGGAAAAACTGTATTTGTGCCTCCAAAACAGAAGAATCAAAAGTGGTATAAAAACTCAAGGATCAATCAAATTGCAGCTTTCAGAAAAACATCAAAATCTGTCATATGCAACTATTGTATGGAAAAGGGACAACATCATACAAATGCTATGCTAGGAGATTCTATGTGCCAAATTGAGATTGCATTTGGATTCCAAAGAAAAAGAAAAATGCTAACCCCTATGGACCCAACCTTAATTGGATACCTTCCTTTGTAAATTGATTTGACTTTTGCAGGTATGTCTAAGAGCTAGATTCTCAACATGGTACCTTGACAATGGATGCTCTAGAGATATGACTGGAGACATGTCCATGCTTACAAACTTAACAGTTAAAGATGGAGGATATGTCACTTATGGGGATAATAATAAAGGCAAGATCATTGAAGAAGGCAACATTGGAGATAGCTTCAAAACAAAGATCAAGAATGTTCTTTATGTAGAAGGGTTGAAGCACAATCTCTTAAGCATAAGCCAACTTTGTGACAAAGGATTTAAAGTCACTTTCTATAAAAACTGTTGCATGATTTGTGATGGGAAAAGTGGTGAAGTAATTCATATAGGTAAAAGGAAAGGTACCATTTACTTGCTTTCAATTGATCATTCATTCTTCCATAACACTTCTTGTCTTGTAAGCAAGATTGATGAATCTTGGCTATGGCATAGAAGGGCTAGTCACATAAACATGCAATTAGATGATCATTTGATGCATGTCAAGGATGTTTTAGAGGTGCTAAGGAAGGAAACATTGTATAGAGCAATTGATAAATGTTCTTTTTGCACTTCACAAGTTGTGTTTCTAGGTTTTGTAGTAGGTGCCCTAAGAGTCCAAGTGGATCAAGAGAAAGTGAAAGCTATCATGGAGTGGCCAACTCCAAAGAATGTGAAAGATGTGATAAGATTTTAGTACTATTGCTTCTCCTTTGAATGATTTAATGAAAAAGACCATGAACTTTTCTTGGGAGCAAGAGCATGAGATTGTTTTCCAAACATTGAAGGATAAGTTATCTAATGCACTTATTCTTGCATTGCCTAATTTTAATGCTTCCTTTGAATTAGAATGTGATGCATCTAATGTAGGTATTGGGGGGTTTTAATTCAAGATAAACATCCCATTGCTTATTTTCGTGAGAAATTAAAGGGTGCATGTTTGAACTATTCCACTTATGATAAAGAATTGTATGCACTTGTGAGAGTTTTGCAAACTTGGCAACATTATCTTTTACCTAAGGAATTTGTGATACATAGTGATCATGAATCTCTTAAATATTTGAAAAGCCAAGGTAAACTTAACAAGAGACATGCTAATTGGGTAGAGTTCATTGAACAATTTCCTTATGTCATTAAACACAAGCAAGGAAAGTTGAATGTAGTGGCAGATGCCCTTTCAAGAAGGCATTGCTTGATTTCTATGCTTGAGACTAAATTGCTTGGTTTTAATCACATAAAGGAGTTGTATGTAAGTGATAATGACTTCTCTAGTATCATTGCTTTGTGTGAGAAATGGGCTCATCAAGGATATTTTAGACATGATGGTTTCTTGTTCAAAGAAAAGAAACTATGTGTTCCTAAAAGTTCTTTGAGAGAACTTTTCATAAGGGAAGCTCATAAGAATAATTTAATGGGTCACTTTGGGGTGGATATAACTTTGGCTATGTTACATGAACATTTCTTTTGGCTAAAAATGAAGCATGATATGCATAGATTTATTTCTCAATGCATTGTTTGTCATAAAGCTAAATCTAAATTCATGCCTCATGGTTTGTATACACCTTTACCTATTCCTAACTCTACTTGGATTGATATCTCTATGGACTTTGTCCTTGGTCTTCCAAGATCCAAGAGAGGAAAGGATTCTATTTATGTTGTGGTTGATAGGTTCTCAAAGATAGCACACTTCATAACTTGCCATAAAAGTGATGATGCTTGTGAAGTGGCTAATCTTTTCTTCAAAGAGGTAGTGAGACTACATGGATTACCAAGAAGTATTGTGAGTGATAGAGACCCCAAGTTCCTTAGTCATTTTTGGAAAACATTGTGGGGTAAGCTTGGTACTAAACTTTTATTTTCATCAACTTGTCACCCATAAACGGATGGTCAAACCGAAGTGGTAAATAGGACCTTGGGTCAACTTCTTAGATGCTACATCAAAAGTAATTTGAAATCTTGGGAGGAATGTCTACCTAACATAGAATTTGCTTATAATAGAGTAGTTAATAGTACTACTTCTATGTCTCCTTTTGAAGTTGTTTATGGCTTTAATCCTTTAACTCCTCTTGATTTATTGCCATTGCCTAACACATCTTCTATGATTAATCGTGATGCTTTGTCTAAAGCTTCTTATGTTAGGAAGATGCATTAACAAGTGAAAGCAAATTTGGAGAGGAAAATGGAAAAATATACCAAGCAAGCCAATAAGCACAAAAAGAAAATGATACTCAAGGAAGGAGATTTGGTGTGGCTTCATTTGAGAAAAGATATATTTCCTCATGAAAGGAAATCCAAGCTTCAACAAAGAGGAGATGGGCCTTTTAAGATTTTAGAAAAGATTAACAACAATGCTTATAAACTTGAATTGCCTAATGAATATGGTGTTAGTAATACTTTTAATGTTGGTGATCTTTCCTTGTATGATGTAGGTCCAAATGAAGAAATAAACTTGAGGACAAGTTCTTTTCAAGAAGGAGGGGATGATACAATCCTAAAACCAAGGCAAGTGAAGGAAGACTTGGAATTACACATGGAAGCACACATGGAAGCACTTCCTTTGGTGATTAAAGGGCCAATGACAAGGGCTAGGCCTCAAACACTCCAAGATCATATACAACATTATCTGTTGTAATCGATTACGAGTAGCCTGTAATCAATTAAATACTTTGTATAAATGTTAGATTTGTAAATAGCTTTGTTGTAATCAATTATTTCGTCTTGTAATCGATTACATAGAAGTGGGAGTTCCTGTGATAATCGATTATTCCGTCTTGTAATCGATTACATAGATGTGGGAGTTCATGTGATAATTGATTATTTGGTGAAATAATAGATTACTTTGTTCATGAATCAGCTTCCAGGCTTGATATGAACAAAGTAATTGATTACCAAGATCTAGTAATCGATTACTTGATTCAAAATAATCGATTACCATTACGAAATAATCGATTGAAGTTGTTCTTTCTACAGAAGCGCTGTTTTTAGTTTTTAAAAGCTGTTTTTAGAAGCTTGTCTTAGAAGCTACATTTGAATTTCATTTAGGATGCATGTACATTTCATTTAGCTTGCAGTTTCGTGGTCTATATAAGCCACATCACAACAGATTGTAGGAACTTTTGATTGAATGAAATTAGATTGCACTTTGTGTGTGAGAGGTTGAGAGCTATTCTCCCTTGTTTTTAGTGAAGAACTTCTTGTTTCTTATCAATAGCTTCTAAGCTATTGTGGTGATTCTTGCAAGACTTATTGGAATTCCTATTCCATGGTGTCAATCCAAATCCACTTCTAATCTTCTTCCATTGTTCCAATTCTTAAATCACAAAAACCTAAAAAGATGCCCTAAAACAGAACATTTCATACTCTGTTTTTCTTTCAATTGAAGAATTGATTCCATTGCAAGGAAGATTGGGGCAAACAGGACTTGATACAGTTAAGGAGTCTATCACCTTCTTCACCTTGTTGCTTCTTTAGAAAGATAAAGCAATTCAGATTTGATGTGGACAGGTTTACCACATTCAAAACATGTGAAGTTGGTGGATTTATTGTTTTTGTTGTTGTCCTTTTTGCTTATGAACTTTGATGGCTTTCTGTTTTTGTTCCTCTTCATAAACTTGCTGAACTTCTTGACAATTAGATTCAGGTTTTCATCACTTTCATCTTCATCACTTGAATCTTCTTGTTTCTCCACACTTGGTGATGCAGATTTTAAAGCTATACTCTTTTGTTTTTTATCTGCATTCTCTGAATGTGTTAATTGAGACATTTCTAGCTCATATTCAAGTAGCTTACCGAAAAGTGCAGCCATAAACATTTTGGAGAGGTCTTTTAATTCTTTGATAGCTGTCACCTTAGGTTGCCATGATCTTGTAAGGCATTTCAAAATTTTGATGTTTAACTCTTCAACATCAAAGGTCTTTCTAAGTCCAAGAAGATGATTTACTATGTGAGTAAACCTTGTTTGCATCTGAGATATGGTCTCTGTGGGATTCATCACAAACATTTCATACTCATGAATCAAAGCGTGTTTCCTCGATCTTCGTACATCTTTTGTACCTTCATGATTAACCTCTAACATATCCCACATTTCTTTAGCACTTGTACACCTAACAGTCCTGAAAACTCATCAAAAGAAAGTGTAGAGGTGATCATATTTTTAGCCTTAAAATCATATTGCACTATTCTTTTCTCAACATCTGACATTTCATCCCAATCAATGGGAATCAATATACCATCAATAGTTTTCATAGGGACCAAGGGACCCTTTTCTATAGCATTCCATGCACCCGGGTCATTAGATTGTATAAAAATCTTCATACGATTTTTCCAAAAGCTAAAATGCTCTCCCTCAAACATCGGTGGATGATTTAGGGAGGCACCCTCTTTGAAATTAATCTGAGTGGTGTTCATGTTTTTTTATGAAAGATAGTGATCTTGAATGAATCTCAAGAACCAGCTCTTGATACCAATTGAACATACTATGGACACTCTTCAAATAACTAAGAGAGGGGGTGAATTGGTTAATACCAACTTTTAAAACTTTTCTTAAAAACTATTTGCGGAATCAAAACAAGGATCGTATGACATAATCACCCTTAATCAAAAACAGATTTTTATTTCAATCTAATATGGCCTTGAACTGAATGTAATGAATGAAATAACTCTTATTGATTGTCTACTGATTTCCAACCAAGAATAATGAAAGATATAATGGTAAAGATACAATCACACAATAATTTATACTGGTTCACCTCACAAACATGGAGGCTACATCCTGTGTCTTCCAACCAACACTAGGTTAGAGTTTTCACTATTTCAAATTATTCTTGTACAAGCACAACAAGTGAATATCTCTATCAACACTAGACAAAGATCCTGAATTCTAAAACACTATTAGAAAACAAGTCACAAAGATCTTGTGAAACCTACTCAAATCTTCAAACCTAGAGAACCCTTCTCTAGAATGCTTTACAAGAAATTAATTTGAAAAGATACAATACAACAAAACAAAAACTCTTGGTAAAACCCAAAAAAATGATTCAAGACAAACACTACCTGTGATCCTTCATGTATGAATAAATGAAAAACGAAATAAGATTACCATACAATCCAAGTAGAATGAATTCTATAGCTTAGAATCAATATCTTGAAATCTTCTTTTCTTTAGCACATTCTTTCTAAAATTCAGAAATCTTGATCTTTACAAGATGTATTAATCACTGTGGATCAGTTTCTTGGACACTTTAGAAAGCTTAGAATTTCTTTGGTAAGTCACTCAGAGATGTAGAATAATTCGCACAAGTTCTATATTTATAGAAATGACTTACAAAGGCTTTTAAAAAAACAAAATTAACTGATAATAATCGATTAAAACGATAGTACAATCGATTATTTGCCTTATGTAATCGATTAAAGTAACCAAATAATCGATTAAATTGTTCCTCGGAAATCTAGAAATAGATCACCAACAGATTAATTGATTATTCCGCAATGTAATCGATTAAAGCAGAAAAGCAGAGTTTTCTAAAAAGCCTATGTAATCGATTATGAGAAATGGTAATCGATTAAAGTAGAAAGGCATGTAATCGATTAAAGTGTTCTTCAAGGCTTTTCCAAATATGAATAAGAACATTTTAATCGATTAATCTACTGTGTAATTGATTAAAATAGTAAAATTTCATTTTTTTTCAAAAACAAAGCCATGAAAAATAGTTTTCCTTTGAAATCACTTAGCAACTTCTAAATTTTAATAGCACCTACTTATGCAAATTTATGAGACATGCAAATGGCAATGCAAGGATCACAAAGCAATGTACTTTAATCAAACTTAAACACATTGCACATGTCTTCATACTTGATTGGGCATGATAAAGCAAAAACAACTTCAAGCCAACCATCAAGCTTCTTCTTCATTCTTGCTTTTGATTCTTCTTGCAACTTCCTCTATATCCAACAAAATTTTGCTCGCTTGGGTGATCTGGCCCAAATTAAACCTATTTTAGTTCTTCTGTGCAAAGGTCATATCTCACACTCCAGATGTTATTTCATTGATACCAACCATCAAAATGTGCATACATGGGTTGTGAGCCTACCTTTCAAATTTTAAGGCGATCCAACGGTTAACGAATCCAAGATCATGATTTTATCAAAACAAGTTTTGGGTCTCGGAATCACACAGATTCAACGTAGATCAATCAAACTCCACATAACCTAACATTCCCACCAAGCATTTGCACAAGGATAAATAACACAACAATTCAACTAATGCAAATTAATAAATTAATTAAATAATAGAATAAATACATCAAACATCTATTTTTAGTCATCAAAATTTCAAGGCGTTGCAACTAGACGTACCTCTGTTTGAGTAAACAAATATAAAGCAAGTGTTTCTATGCCTTTGCTTAAAGATTTTATTAAACACTCTTTTAGCTCTTTTTGTCATTCTTTTGATACCACGTATTTGCTTGAAAACTGTTTTAAAACTCATTTTCACATATTTACTAGACAATCAAACTCAACTTAATCAAAACTTGGACGACTCAACACACACACACACACACACACATATTTTAGAACATGTGATAAACATTTTTAAAAGTCATTATCTTTGATTAACACACTATTCAACCCCCTTCTAATGTGATTGTTGTTATTTCAAAAGGAAGCTATTTGTGAAAAGTTTTAATTTAAGTATAAAATCAGTTTAAAACCAAATCACCCCTCTTGTTTTGTGGTTTTATGTGTCATTATTTCTAACAAATTTGAGAGACAAAAAACATATTTAATCCTTATTATCATCTTATTCTATATTTTTTATTTTCTTGCGTTAATTCTTATTATTATGTCTTTTATTTAATTATATTTAAGTTTTGGCTTAAGCATAATTTATTATTTCATGTTTTGGCTTAAGCGCAATTCTATACTTGAATGTATTATATCTATCTTCCTTAAGATTGTCATTTAGCTAAATCATCTATTTTAAATCCTTTTGTAAAGCACTAAGTTGGTTTTCTAGATCATGAAAGTTTTGCAATAAAACATTTCTATCTTTGGATATCTTTTCATCCTCAAGATAGAACTTCATCCATTTTATTTCAAGATGTTCATAAACATCACATACTTAGTGTTTTCTTTCAAAGAACAACTAACTATAGCTTCATGTTTCTTTTGAAATTCAATATGATCTTTAGATAACTTATTGAAATCCTTCCTCAACTATTTGTAAGCTTTTGAAAGAATGGAAGAGTTGAAGAGTAGTTCATGATAAGTTTGTTTTAAAAATTCAAGGTTATCAAAATCTACCTTCTCTTCTTGTTCTAATTTTGATCCTTCTATTGTTGTATCAACCATCATACACAAGTTAGTTTCCTTGTCTTTTGACGAGGTGTCATATTCAAATTGCTCCTCAAATAGCTTATCAGCTTTTAGAGTAGTCATATGTGGTCTCTACTTAGTGGAACCTTCTTACAATATAGCAAGAGTGTCCCACATATCTTTGGCGTTTCTGATGCAGTGGACCTTGGTGTATTCTTCTTCTGATAGTGCACAAATGATGACAATTCTTGCTTTTGAGTTCAAAAAGTATCTCTATGGTTGCTCATTAGTCCATCTTTGTCTTGGAATCTCATTAAGGTTGTCATTATAAGGAATGTGATTCCCATTCTTTACTACAAGCAACATATCGATATGACATGATTCAAAGAATGCAATCATTATTTGTTTCCAATCCTCATGTTACACTCTTGAAGAGTGGTGGCATGTTCATAACTTGTCCTTTCTTTTCCATCTTTTCCAGGATCGTTTTTCCTTTGCTCTTTCTAGAGCTCAACCTAAGAGGTTGAGCTCTAATACTAACTAAATAACAAATATCACACTAGAAGGGGGTTGAATAGTGTGTTAGAAATTGAATCCTTTTTTTTTCAAATATGGGTGGCTGATACTGTTGATAAAAATTTGGTTTTGGGAGAAAATATGTGATCTTCCATGATTTCAAGTTCATACAAAAGCTTGTTTGATGGGTAGTGATGTTTTTTGGTTATGTTTGTTCTGAACACATATGAAATATATATTTATATCTCAAGCTACATCTGTCAATATGTATTGATTTTGGTTTCATTGATAACCAGACTTAAAGTCATATTAAAAAGACCCAAGAAATATGCATAAAAATTAAGAAAATAATGTCATGCCCCACACAAGTTCGAACTAATGTTGTGAAAATCGGTTCAGATTGGCCGATCCGACCAAAAATCGATCATGTAAGTGGTTCGAGCTGGTAATTAGATCAGAAATGTTATGGAAACTCAAGACACCTCCTTGGAAGTTTCTTCTCTTGTTGATCACATCCATCCATCCTTGGTGTTTGTTGTATCCTTTCCATTCCATCTTCAACAGTAGAACATCGTTGGTTTCATCAAAAATGTTGGTTGTATGGGTGACCTTCCATCCTCCGCCTAAACCCATAGGTCATAGCACAACATGCAAACATATACACCGACATACTCATGGCCTCACTCATTACCCCATGGTAACTTAATTCAATTCGAATTCTTTTGATACTTGGGCCCATTACCATTGGAACTTTCAGAACTCAGTCGACTTACATTATTTTAAATTGGATGACTGTTGGGAGTACACCCTCACCAAGGTATAATGGTAGACTCACACCAACTAATGATGGCTCACATATTATGTCAGGGTTGTCGAGTTGTCTCATGTGATCTAGCATAACGACTCAACACCACACCCCTAAGACAGTCATGCCATGCGATCATCTCCTTGGTACCTCTCTGTGGTCATCCTTTGCTCTGAAGATTGACTCCTCAACAACACTCCCCTTCAAGATTGTCCCATGGATCGATGTGGGTTCTGTCTCTATGGTACGAGACAACACTTCACAACTTTATGAATCTTTTCACGAAGATCTCTTTTCCTACATAGGCACAATTGCCTCACATAGTCATGCCTCTCACAAAAGAAATGAAAACAGTTAAACTTCCCACATGATACATTTAGTCTTCATGACCACACATTGTATGTCCTTAATCCTCGATCGGTGTGCATCTTGCTTCGATGTGACTTCATCGTTCTCGGTCACGCTTGACCCCAAAATGAAAGGTTTCCCTTTCCTCAACTGTCACAATCAAATAATACAATGAAACACACATCTCAAACACATGAATCATGCACACATCTTGTCACAAACCTACATTCGTGACTTGTGTCTTTTATGACATTTCTCATAACTCTCGATGTTTTATGCTCAATTATGTCATAGTTCTCCAATTCCTTGTATAGGTCCTAAAATAAATTCTAATCAATGAGTCGTCCATAAAAAGCTCCATTATTATGTCCAACTTCATATTAAGTGTTCACACTTTTTTTAACATTTTATTCACTACTTTCCATAATGGATTTCAAGGTTGGTAATTATTAATTTTCACAAATGGTCTCCTCTCAATGTCCATTTGCACCCACGGCCTTGTCCCTAACAATCCAAATGCAAGGATACCATTTTCCTCATAGAACAATTAAAAATTCTCATTTTCAAATTCTTCTCCATGGTCACTTTTGATTGAAGCAATGCTTACTCCTTTTTCATTTTGAACTCTTTTACAAAACTTAAAGAAGACACGTGGACACTATACCTGGCACACCAGAGGTGTGTCGTTCCCAGCTTTCTCATACTAGGGAAAGGTCTAATAGAGCATTTTTAGTTTATTATTTTCCTATTGTTCTTAGATAATTTGACCTTTCTTTGACTCTTATTTTCTCACCTTAATTCAGTTTTGGTCTTAGGAAAATAATTGGACTTAATTGATAATTGTTACTTATTTTCGGACTTTGTGCATGCTTGACCTATCTTCTTTGTGAAGGACCTATAGGACACTACAAAACTCCAAATGAAGCATATGAGTAGTAGTCCTTGGAAAACTAAGGAAAAAAGATACAGTTTTTCAAATATGAGCTTGGGCCAATTCTGCCATTTTGAGGGTCAGTTTAGGCTTGAAAATTAGAGCCTCTGCACTTGGATTTGGGCTGCGAATTTTGGACCTTTGCATTCTGTAATTAGTTTAATTAGAGAGATTAGGTGGGCCTAATCAAGGCCCACCCATTACTTCTGATTAGTTAGAGTATATATTAGTCTACTTAGTGTATTTTTTTCAATGTTAGTTAGTTAGAGTCATTTTACAAAACACATTTTCAAAAACTTATAGTGCAAGTTTTTGATCAAACTCTTCTCTCTCTTTTTCTCTCACTTGTTCTTCATCTCTTCAACTTTGTTCTTCTCTTTTATTTTTCAACTTTTGTTGTTCTTCCATTGGTGATGACTATGCAAGGCTAAACACTAATCAATCCAAAGATCCAGTTCAAGCAATAACGAATTCAAGTTCTGTCTGGTTAACAATTTTGAATTCTATTGTGAATGTTCATCCTCTTCTCCAATTCTATTTTTGTATTCATGATTATGAATATGTTTATGATTGAAAATTAATTAGGAAATTTATTATTATCCTAATTTGAATCCTCATTACAGATTAATTGGATGATACTTCAAATTAATTTGTGATCTCAATGTAATTAGGGATTAGTTCGTTTAATTACCTATAATTAGATTGACTAAACCTTCATAATGGGATCATCATCTTTAGAAAACTGTGATAATTTGAATTACTTGGATTTGGTGAATTGGATTGATGCTCCTTAAATCTATTTCAATCCTGTTAATTTTGTGATTCTATTTATGCATTTCAATTGTTTGCAAATTGCTCGATGAAATCCCTTACTCTGAATTATAAGTGGAATGAAGTTGGAACCTAATTGGATTGTGCTCTGAGGCGGCCTAGGTTATTCCTATACTACAAAGTTGTTGGAATTGTAGTGTGTGTTGAGATGATTATGCATCATTATCAAGGTCCTCTCAATGCTCTAACATGTCTAGTGAAGTTATGAGCCCAACTCACATACCACTTTAATGGCCGAACAACCCAACCCGTGTAACATACTACAACCCCAAGTGGTGAAGAGATGACATTGAGTTGCCAAACGGAAGGACTCATCCTTGTGGGCTAGGAACATAACCTAGGTCGATCTAGAGTAATTGTCCATTATGAATAGTCCATACCTTTTTCCACTTATTATTAAGTCAAAATACATTTGTCTTAAGATAAATCAAGACCCTTAATTATTTTTATTATCCGTAAACTAATACAAAGGTTAAAAGCTACATCTTATGCGCCATTATAACATGTTTCGCGAGTTTACGTCTGATTTTTCAGATGATAGCAAGTTAAGATCATGATCCGATATGACATTAAAGATGGCATTTAAAGACTGCATTTCATACTTTGAGTCTGAGATTTGTTTTGCAAAGACACTCCCCTATGATCTATCGAATCCTACGAAGAATAAATGAAGCCAAAACTTTGAAATTCATTAATCGCCATCAAAAGAAGTGCTCTGCTACACATACTTAGTCTAACACAAAAGGAAGTGGTTTACTGCTAAAGTGTTCAACACGTCAGTGAAGAAGGATGGTTTTCCAACATGAAGAAGTACGTGCATTTAATCCCAATGATCGCATTTTTCACACACAATCTTAAGAGAAGAAAATTATTCGTTTAGAGACAACATACACTTATTGAAGAAGGCCCATAAATACCAAAAGCTTTAAAGACATGTAGAACAAACTGAAGCGTTCATATTCAAATTCTTTTTGTAAAAGTTTATTTGTGTAAATTCTTGTAAAGTTTGGAATAGCTCTCAAAACACCTATATTATCTTGAGAGAAAAGACAAAGTGTTAAGATTGTTTATCTGTTTGTAATACAATTGAATGTTAGTCAATGTGCAATCAAACAAATAAATATTTTAATTTGTGTTAGAACCAACAATAGCTTGGGAGGACAAAGAATATTGGTTGTAACAAGCTTGGTGAAGAGCTTGAGTTAAGGAGCTAGAAGTGGCAGTGATAAATACTTATAACTTGTTGAAGTTAGTGAAACTTGGTGGTTTGTCAAAAACTAAATGTAGTCTTGATGGCTGAGACAAACCAATATAATTTCCTATATCTTCTCTGGTTTATTTTCTCTTCTTTGCTTTAAATCTACTTTAGGTTCAAATTTAATTTTTGCATTTAAAAATATTTGTTTGTTTTAAAAGATCTTAAACTATCATTTGAATTGTTTTGCAAAAATATGATTTGTTTTCTTTCATAATTCACCATCAGACAACAATGTTGTTGTTTTAGATAAAAAGCTTTTAAAATTTCCTAAATTAGAATTCAACCCCCATTCTTGTGATATTTTCCTTTACACTTATAGATGTTGTTTTAGTTGGGCCAAATAGATCAAGATGTAATAGTTCTAAAGGTGTTGAGGTAGAAACAATATTTTTTCTAGAAAATGAATTTTTAACTTGCTTCATATTTTGACAAGCTTCACAAAGTAACTCATCCTTGTATGGCATACTTGGAAAATCTCTTACAAGGTTATGCTTTTGAAGCTTTGAGATGAAAGATAGGGCCTGAAGCCCGAAGGCATGTGAGAAGAAAAACAAAATTTTTCAAAGCGGAAACACACATACCATTCAAGAATCATTCTTTAGGACATAGATGTTACCTCATTTGTATTCCAAACTTAATGATCAAGGATAGACTTGAAGATACAAGCCCTCTAATGTTGATCCACACCACTTCTTGTCAAGACTCAAGAACACTTCTTGTAGACCTCCAACAAACACCAATAGAGGCAGGCTAGGCAGACCAATGGAGAGGAAGAAGGTTAGGTTTTAAAGTGTTTTACTTATCTAAGAGACTCACCAATAGATGATATTGATGACTGAATTTTCAGTCAAAACTCACACAAAGGGGCACGTGAAAAGGAGGAAGATAAATGGGGTTTTTCACAAAAACATTATTTGAGAACTATGATCACAAGAGTATATTTATAGACGAGTTTTAGGTCAGATTTTTAACCATAAAATTCTGATCATTAAGCATCTCACACGTGAAGAAAAGATAGAGTTGTTGTATTTCAAAAATTGACAACAACCTCCTATCTTATCTTCTTAAGACCAGGTCAATTACTTGGAATTTGTTTTACCAAATAATAATCAAATATCCAGCCGTATGATAAGCTTCTAATCAGCTCTCAAACTTCTTCCTAAAATCTAGGATATGATCACGATAAGATGCTAGTTGAATTCAAATTCAAATCTAGCTCTTATCTTCTCCTTTTGATATGAAACTATCTACTATAGTTAATTCATATTTAAATTCAAATATTTAAATTATCAAATTTAAATATTAGATAATTAATTTAACTATTTAAATTAATTAATAATGTCTTGGACTATCCAAGCCCATTAACTCCATTCATGCGCC
>PYAF01001490.1:1429-30566 GCA_007407185.1 Glycine tomentella | reverse complement strand
TACTTTAATTTTAGTAGAATATTTCATTAGCCAATTGTTTTTCTTCTAAAATACCTATATTTCATTCATTCATTAAGTTAAGCTCTAGTCATTTATACATCAATCATTCTTTAACCTAAAACCAAGTTATTCATCCAAGTAGTCAAGTTTCTAGCAATCTTTATTCTTTGAGACATTTCATCAAACACCTAGAGTACAAAACCTAATTCTTTATAAAAACAACTAAAAAAACTTGTTATTCAAACATAATTTATCATAACTCCCCCATACCTTTGCCTTCCTTAAGTTTTTGGACAGCTTTTCCTTATTTGAAGTTGAAGAATCCTTGCTCCTAGAGTTCCTTGATCTTCACGTGGACATTAAGGGTGGAAGGCCTTGGTTTTTCTCTAGGTAAAAGATGAATTATAAAAGAATAGAAGGAAAGGCTTTTAGATGGCTTTGTACACGGCTGAACTCCCTTAAGCTGTCCCAAATTTCGATCCTTTGCTCCCTTATATAGGATGGTTTAGTTTGATTTTTCTACAAAAAATCTCTAAGATCATTATGGCTACTTTTCATGTGGTTCTTCCTTATTGGCTAGCTTGGTTTCCATCATTCTTTCTTGACTTAAATGGCACGTATACCTCCCCCAATTCAGCCTACAAGTTCAGTTCTTCTTCCTTTTATACACTTATTGGTCTTAATTTTATTACAAAACATCCTACTTAACTTTTCATTAGGCTTAATCTCATTGGCTATGCCCTTTGCTCCTTCCAAGTGTCCTAGTTTCTTGATTCTTCTCAACAATTCTCATCTTCTCTAGTGTTATGCACGTGGGATGGCCAGCTTTTAGGAAAGTTTTACCACTTTTCTTCCATTTACATGTAGGAACCAATCATTTAAAGATTTTTGTGTTTTGCCTCTTTCCTAAAAATCCGTTTCTGTAAAATAATAATTCTGGGTTCGTTAACCGTTGGATCTTCTTAGAATTTTAAGGGTATACTCCTATCTCACATATCTAAGTTTTGACTGTTGGGATTTGGAAATAAGGCCTAGAAATGTCCACGTATTCTGCCAAAGAAAACAAAATAAAATTTGCTTCAAATATCTCTTAAGCATTTATAACTACCTTTCCACTTGGACCAATAGGAATTTTCAAGCTTCTTAACCGTCCATGTGGCCAATCTTGAAGCTTCTTAAAGCTTTATCCTTTGATCCCTAATCACACGGTCAAGCCTTTAAGTTCGGGATCCAATTTAAATTTTGTTCCTTTTGTAATAGAAATTTTCTAAGTTCTTATTGGTTCAATTTGTTCTTTAATTATTAAAATTGATGAACCAACTCATTTAGAACACTTATTCTTCTCATAATTAAGAGAAAATTCTACAGATTATGTCCATATTTTCTTTATAATTTTCTGATACCTAAAGTAGTCCAGATTAAGCTATTTTTCAACCTACCTTCCAAAATTTGTAGAAATTCTATTTTGGGGTTATCTGCCCTCAACCTTGCTGATAAGTTGTTATCTAAAAGTATTTTATCCTATGCTCAAGTTCCTATTAATTTCTAAGGTCATTTTGGTCAGTTTTGACCTAGGGGCATTTTGGTAATTTCACCCCTCACCCTAGGGGTATAATTGTCATTTCCAAAAATGTTCAGGGAAACTCTGTAATTGTTACCCTAAGGGTATTTTGATCATGTTTCAAGCATCCCAGAGTATTTATAAAGTTTCCTCCTTAAGATATCTTGCTAAAATACCTAACGGCAATTTCGTCATTTCCAAAATGTCCAGGGGTATTTTCGTCATTCTCTCAAATCTTTTGTACTGTCTTGAATTAACATTTTACCCCAGTAATTGACTGTACTTCCCAAAATTTTGGGGTATTACACATACTGCATAAATCTTGTTATATCTGATACTTGCTCTGTAATAATCGATTAAGTGTCGTATTAATCGATTAAAATCACTTAAATCATGATTCCGAGTGAAATCTAAGCTTATGTAATCGATTACATAAACAGAATAATCGATTATTCTTCATAGAAACTCATTTTCAGAAAACTGGATGTTTCTGTAATAATCGATTAAGAGTCGAATTAATCGATTAAAATGATCAAAAGTTCTTTTACTAAGTAAAAATTCACTGGAATAATCGATTACAATGAATGGTAATCGATTAAAATGCTGAGAATCAATTTTTTCAAAATTCAAAACCTTCTGGAATAATCGATTACATGTCGGATTAATCGATCACACAAGCTTCTATATGTTTCAGAAATACAAACTTCTCTATGATAATCGATTAAAGCATAAAATAATCGATTACACTTTGTCTTCTACCTGTGAATTTTACCAAAAATAATCGATTATGTTATGAATTAATCAATTACTGTATCTACAGAATGTGATTTTGCTTACGAATTAATCGATTACACAAGGAAAATAATCGATTATTCATGGAGTTACTGCAAAATCTAACAGATTTTCTTGGAAGTTGTAACTGCCCAACTCCCACCTAATTCAAATTTAAATCCTCTACAGTGAGTTAATTCGTTCTAACAGCTCCTTAATTCAAAATTCAAATTCTTGGAGCCTAAAAATCTCTATAAATACAGCCTATTGTGAAGGAAGAAATCACACCCACCTTCATTCTTATCTTTCAATCTTCTATGTGTCTTTCTTCTGTTTAAGTTTAGTAAACTCTGTCCTAAGGATGTCTGCCTCTAAAAGAGTCTAAACCTCTAAGAGAAAGGCTGGAGAAACCTCTAACCCAGTGGTTAGTAGGTTGGATCATTGGTTCCCTGCAGAAAAGGATAGAATGACTTATCTCCAATTCAATGCCACTAAGTTAGTGTGTCCCCCCAAACACCTAGAATTAGACTGGTTCATTAGGGAAGGCTTCCAATTCCCTGCCTTTATAGAAACCCAGGGGTTAAGAAAACTTGTGGAGATGAAGGGTACATTCTACCCTGAATTGGTCAAGGTGTTTTACACTTGTGCCAAAGGTTCCATGGATGGGATTCTAAGGTCCCAAGTAAATGGAGTTGCCGTGGAAATAACTCCAGAAGTATGGGAGGTAGTGGTTGGTATTTCATTTGAGGGAATGTTGATTGATCCCCAAATGAGACTAAAGCTTAGGCTTAGCACCGGCCCCATGACCCATGAAGACAGACTCCTTCACTATATAATCACCTATATTCTCACTCCTAGAGCCACAAACCATGCCCAGGCCACTGATGATGACCTATAACTAGTGTATGGTCTCAAGAATTCAATTCAAATGAATTGGATTCTCATTCTTGAGGAGATCATGTTGAAGTCCAAAAGGCTTATGAACTATCCATTTCCCTATGTTGTACTCATCTCTAGATTCATTGATTACTTCAACATAGATGTTTCTAATGAAGTGGTGGACAACACCAATTCAAGCAACAGTCTTATCAAGGAGAAACATCTGACCAAACTAGGGATGGTGAAGACTCCTCAAGGATGGCAAATGGCTGGCCAACAAGTTGCTCCTGCTGCTGCTGAAGAGGATGATGAAGAAGATGCTGAAGAAAATGCTGAAGAAGGAGGCCTCACTCAACTTGCTTATAGTCCATTTGAATCCTTAATGATTCAAAAGATGGATGGCCTGTTGTCTCTTAATCATGAACATAGGGCTGAGACCAATGCAGCTTTAGAGGAAATTAAATCTAGGCTAGAAAGTATAGAAGCAACTGTAATGTTTGATAATTCTGAAACTTTCTAGTTTATAAGTCTTGTATTTCCTCTTTTGTATTTCCTCTTTTATCTTTATTTTATGTTTTCTTAAGCATTGTACTGGTTCCCTCCTGATTAATGAAGTTATTTCTGTTTCTCCTACTTGTTATCCGTTGTGCTATTTAATTTTTGACTTTGATGAGCCAAATAGAGGGAGAAATGGTTTATTGATTGTGTGATTGAGTGTGCTCTGCATTGTACTCTGTTCTACCTTGTTTTTCTGTACATTTTTTGCACAAATCAAAAACTGAATGGATTGTTAAATTAAGAGGGAGCTAAGTAATCAAATGATCAAATTAAGTCACATAAACAAGTTAATGAATGATGAATAAAGCAAGCAGATATCTTAACACTTGTTCTTGGCAAAAAGTCTGTGATTATTTTCAGGTTTGAAAAAAGCTTAAGTCTTCTATTTTGATTCCTTCAAAGAATTTCAAGTCCAACAAATTATCAATCAAGAATTTGGCATGTTCAAAGCCAAAAAAGGGGAGATTGTTGGATATAGGAGGAGCATCATGATGAGTGAAAGACTTTGATTCAAGAAATGGTTTTGAGCTTTCAACATGCTTGAAGTGCCTTGAACTTTTGTAATTGATTCAAGTGTAAGAGAAAGGCAATCTGATTGATCCTTGCATTGCATTCATTCATTCATTATTAAGCTTAAATGATTTTCATTAAATCATAAAGGTTTTATCTTTTTGGTAAAGGTTTGAATATGATTAAAAGGTTTTTGGAAAAATGTTTTTCTTACTATTTTAATCAATTACTTAATGATATAATCGATTATTCTATTCTTCGTTCTATCTTGAATAACCTTCATGAACAAATTAATCGATTACCTATCGGATTAAATCGATTATTTGACCTTTGATTGAAAATAAACTGCTTTGTTAAAGGTTTTAATCGATTCCTTACTTAGTGTAATCGATTACATAGTTAAAAGATTATTTTAAGCCTTCCTGTGATAATCGATTACAATTATCAGTAATCGATTACATAAGTCATTTGGAAAATGTCTGCTTTCAGATTTAATCGATTACCAAAATCCATAATCGATTACACAGTTCATTTTGTCAAATATAGCTTTCAGTCTTAATCAATTACATCTCGGTTTAATCGATTATTTTGCTCGTTGATGAAACCCAGAAAGCTTCTTTAAGATTTTAATCGATTAAGTGATCATTTAATTGATTACATAAGAATTTTAATCGATTATCAGGCGCGTTTAATCGATTACAGTTAGTATTTCTGAGTATACACAAGCCTTCTAAGCATTTCTAAGTGATTTTCTCAGTGTTTTTACTTCTTGCTTCATTCAAAACATCGATGGGTCTTTGAATGATTCTTGAGCAAGATTCTTTTCAAGGTTAAGGAAAAGCATGATCTGAATTAGTTTGCTACTCAACTTGATTTGGTAATTCATGTGCATAACTTTCATTGGATCATCATGTTGTCTCTCTCCTTAATCTTTGTGTGTAAATTTGGTATTGAATTCTTGTTGTATTTGGCTATTGTAAAGTGGGTTCTTCTTGCTTGATTCTAGAGAAGGGTTCTCTAGCTCAAGAACAGAGTAGTGTTCTCTGGTTCTTGCTCCTTAGAATTCTAATAGGGTTTTATATTTCTATTCTTTATCTAGTGTTGATAAAGGGGAGGGTTTTGTAAAAGCTTGTAAGAACAGAAATTTATAATAGTTGAACTCTAATCTAGTGTTGATTAGAAGAAACTGGATGTAGCTTCAGTTGTAAAGTGAACCAGTATAAATTGCTTGTGTCTTTGATTTTATTTCTCTATTACTCATCTTGTTCATTGGTCATTGATTCTTTGATTAATATTCATTGTTCAACAAGTTCTGTTTTGATCTATTGATTTCTTGGGGCTGAGTTATTTGATTGAGTAAATAGATTTCTTGGTTTTGAAAGTGATAAAGATCCTGAACTCTGATTTGAATTAATTTTAAAATACCAAGGTTTTAACCAATTCACCCCCCTCTTGGTTATTGTGAGTATTCCTATCATTTTTAGTTTGTTGAGTGTTAATGATTGTGGTTATTTTTATTGTTTTCTTGTTAATCATTGTCATCTGGTGTTTGTTGATCTTGTATAATAAACTCACCCTTGCAATTTTGTACTGTGTGGTTGGCACTTGTGATGATCGCGAACCTTCGTTTGTAGGAGTAGATGAGCAATAATAAGTGAATCGAAACAACACTGATTTTGAAAATATGTGGACGCTAGTTTATAACAACGTGTTGGACGCTGGATATTACTCTTTAATAAAATTTCCACTTGTGATTAGACGCTCACTAATAGGAGTTGTAGGATAAGAAATAATACCAAGTGTGCTTATATATAATAGGTATTGTTCACTTAAGCATAGTTCATTAGTCCATCAATAATTTATACCTTTGTGATTATCAAAATTATAGGCAAGGATCTGAAAAATAATTTGGATACAAACATTAATTGGTTGTGTATTAGACTTAACAAAAAGTTACGCATATTTACCAAAATGTTATTAATGAGTTGATCAAATTCCTTTACTTCACTATTTGACCAAAAGAGTTTATCTTTGACTTTTTAAATCTTGAATTTTCCTCCACCAATTTTAATAACTCTACTTACTCAATCTAAAGTAATACTTATTTTAATCACTTTCCATCATTCCTTTAATTATGTATTACAATTTTTGGGTGTTACGAAAAACACAACATCAATGTTGCATTTGATATAGTTCTTTGGAAGTTTATGCCATACAAAAACAGTATTATGTGTTAAAGTGTTAACCTGGAAGGCACATCTCATTTATTGTGCCAGTCACCAATCACTTGCGCTTTGTGATAGGTAGTATATGTTGACTCCTCAGTTGAGTTCCACAACTTATCATTCATTTTCTTCCATAAACTCCAAAGCAACATGGCCAACATAATTACAAAAGCTATCTTTGTTAGATATAGGGGGAACAAAAAGAAGATCAAATCAAGGATGAAGCATGAAGCATAAGTCATAGAAGAAAGTTTTAGCTTTTCACATGCCAAGGAATTTGTAATTTGTTAAGTGTTTAAGAGGTTTATCTTATGATCCTAGCATTGCATGAACATGATCATTGACATGTATACATGATTTTGTTAAAGCATAAAAGCTTTCATAAAGAAATTTGGTTTCTCATGGTTCAGTTTTCGAAAAATCTTTTTACAATGCTTTAATCGATTACACAAGGATATAATCGATTACAGACTTTTATTTTAAATTTGGAAAAGCCATGAAGAACATTTTAATGGATTACAGGCTACTCGTAATCGATTACATAACACAAAATGAAAGTCATGTTTTCCTGTCTTAATCGATTACCATGATATTGTAATCAATTACATAAGCTTGTTTTACAACTGAACTTATCTGCTTTAATCGATTATGCCTCGGATTAATCGATTACTTTGCTCGTTGCAAGTTTCCACAATGAACTATGAACATTTTAATTGATTATTTGGCAATTTAATCGATTACATATGTTATTTTAATCGATTACTTGGCACTTTAATCGATTACATTCAGTTATAAATATTTTCTATAAAAAGCTGTTGAGTCTTTTGTTTGAAACAAAACTTGATTTTGCGAAATACCCATTCTTACAAGAGCCCTCAAAGTTTGAGAAGTGATATTCTGAGTTACATTGATCTTGCTTCAACACCCAAATCTCATGCATCATTGATCATGTTGGTTTGAACAAGATTTCTCAAGAGTTTTAAAAAGATAGCTGATTTCAAGAATTTCATTCATTCAACCTGAGATGTTTGGTAACATTCATTCATTCATCTTCTAAGCATCATGAGGTTGAATCTCTTTTAAACTCTTGTAGTGATTTGTTTGTTTACTTTTATTTCTTGTAAGTTCTTAGATCAAAGAGGGTCTTTAAAGCTTTTTCTAGAGTAAGGTTCTCTAGAGGGAAGAACAGAGCAGTGTTCTCTGGTTCTTAATCATTAGAAGTCTATAGGATTTAGATTTTTGTTTCTTTGTCTAGGGTTAATAAAGGTGATCAGTTGTAAAAGCTTGTAAACCATTATAAGATCTTATGTTATTTCCATTCCTTAATCTCTTCTTGTTATCTTAATCTGTGATTCTTTTGGTGAAATCTTTTATTACTCAACAAGTGAAGTTTTTAGTAATTGTATTCTTGAACTGAGTGGTTTGATTGAAGCATTCTTATTGTGATAAAGATCCTAAATCCACTGCTTGTTTTAAAAGAATTTTAAAAGACTCTAGTTTAACCAATTCACCCCCCTCTTGGTTATTGTGTGTATTCCTATTGTATTTTTCGATTGGCATCAAGAGCAGGTTCTTGAGTGTTATTCAAGATCACTATCATTGTGAAGTAGAATTCACCAAGTGTTGGATTGTTCACCCACCAATAGGGAACGTGAGCTGGGTTTAGACTGTCGTGAGACAGGTTAGTTTTACCCTACTGATGACAGTGCCGCAATAGTAATTCAACCTAGTACTAGAGGAACTGTCGATTCGCACAACTGGTCACGCGCTTGGTTGAAAAGCCAGTGGCGCGAAGCTACCGTGCGTTGGATTATGACTGAACCCTTCAATGTTTGAAGGAGGGCATTTCAGTTTTTGAAAAAAATAGAATGCAAATATTCATTCAATCAAATGACCCTGGTGCATGGAATGCAATAGAAAAAGGTCATTTGATTCTTATGAAAAATGTTGGTAATAATATGATTCCCAAAGAATAGGATGAGATTACAGATGCAGAAAAGAGAGTTGTTCAGTATGATTTCAAAGCTAAGAACATGATTACTTCTGCTCTTTCTTCTGATGAATTTTTTAGAATTGTTAGGTGCAAAAGTGAAAAGGAGATGTGGGAGATGTTAGAGGTTACTCATGAAGGCATTGTCAAAGTTAGAAGATCAAGGAAGCATGCCTTGATTCATGAGTATGAGATGTTCAAGATGAACTCCATAGAAAACATATCTTAGCTGCAAACAACGTTTACTCACATCGTGAATCATCTTCTTGGTCTTGGGAAGATTTTTTATGCTGAAGAGTTAAACATCAAAATCCTAAATTGTCTTACAAGACCATGGCAACCAAAGGTGACAACAATCAAAGAATCAAAAGATCTCTCCAAGATGTCCATGGCTGCACTTTTTGGTAAGCTACTTGAGTATGAGTTAGAATTGTCTCAATTAACACATGTTGAAGATGCAGATAAAAAACAAAAGAGCATAGCCTTGAAAGCTGCATCATCTATTATGGAGAAAGAAGAAGACTCAAGTGATGAAGATGAAAGTGATGAAAACATGAACCTAATAGTCAATAGATTCAGCAAGTTCTTGAAGAATAAAAAGAACAAGAAGCTTTCAAAGTTCAACACAAGAAAGGACAACAACAACAATAACAACACAAACTTCACCTGCTTCGAATATGGTAAGAAAGGTCATTTTAAATTTGAATGTCCTATATTTTTGAAAATGCAATTAGGTGAAAAGAAATCAAAGAAAGTTGCAATGGATGGGAAGACAATGCCTCAACAACATCTGATTCATCAAGTGAGGATGAAAAAGCAAATGTATGCTTCACTTCCATAGTTGATGAAGATGAAGATCTCTCAAGTGTTGAATCAGAAGTAAACTCTGAACTTGATCAACTTTATGATGCTTTCCATGAGATACATGAAGAGGCTCAAAAAATTGTAAAATCCAACAATAAGCTGAAAGGTAACCTTAAATGGCATACCACCAAACTTGCTGAATAGCAAGCTGAACTTTGTAAGTTGAAAGATGAGAATGAGAAACTTCTTTCCAACTACAAAGTCAATGGATGTGTATGTGCTTCTTCTTCATCAAATGTAGATAAATGCAAAGCTTTAGAAAAAGAATTGGAAGATTTCAAAAGGAGTCAATTTGAAAAATATATGCAATTGCTATCAGAAAATTCTTACTTAGTTGATCTTTTGAAAAAACTTTATAGAGGAAAATGCACTTTAGATCAAATGCTAAGTGTTCAAAAATATACTGGGTTACAAGCATGAAGCAAAAACCTTTTGGAAAAACTAAGTTTGTACCACCAAAACAGAAGAATCAAAGTTGCTTTTTAAAAAACAAGTATAATTAGAAGACTCATTTTGAAAGAGCTTCTAAATCTATAACTTGCAATTACTGCATGAAGAAAGTTCATACATCTCATAGGTGCTATGCTAAAAGGTTCCTTGTGCCTAATGGAGATTGCATTTGGGTTCCAAAGAAAAAGAAAAGAATGACAAACTCATATGGACTCAACATAAAGTGAGTACCTTTCTTTGGTATTTGATTTGATTTCTGTAGGTGTGTCTAAGAGCAAAAACATAATCATGGTACTTAGACGTAAGAAGCTCTAGACACTTGACAGGTGACTTGTCCATGTTTACAAGGTGGACTCTAAAAGATGGAAGACTTGCCACTATTGAAGATAATAATAAAGGAAAATGAGAAGGAAAGAGATTAATCAAATGCAAAGTTTGATCAGTCAATAATCTACTCAAAAGCCAATGGAATGAACACAGACACATAGATATCAGGCATCATTTCTGCAAAGATCACAACCTAAAGGGTATTTGTTCAATTGAGTTTATTAATCATTCATTGGCCGGTACATCAAACAAGCCCTTATCTTGAGAGTGGT
The DNA here is from genome assembly GCA_007407185.1 of Glycine tomentella. Classification (NCBI taxonomy): domain Eukaryota; kingdom Viridiplantae; phylum Streptophyta; class Magnoliopsida; order Fabales; family Fabaceae; genus Glycine; species Glycine tomentella. Next base: position 20,159 of record PYAF01001490.1, on the reverse strand, counting down.
TCTATGATCTTAGAAACATGCTAGGTATCCTTGATGAGTCTAACATTTGCTAGCATGCTTGTTATGTGCTTATCTATGTGAAATTGCGTCGTACTTGACTAATCATCACATGTGCTTCAAAATTCGAAATTGGTTGCATAATAACTATTTATTCTGCAAAATGCTCTGTAATAATCGATTACGGAATGGGATAATCGATTGTTTGAATTTTATGCTATATCCAGAGTCATTTTCTATGTCATGTAATCAATTATATTCACGAAATAATCGATTACTATTCATCAAAATTGAATCCTCAATCTTAATTCTCACTGGAATAATCGATTACCTTAATGAATTAATCGATTACTTGAAGTTTTCATTGAATCCAAAAATATAATTCTCACTAGAATAATTGATTACATTTCGAATTAATCGATTATTTAAAGTTTTCTTCCTCTGCATCTATCATGATTCTCTTTTATGATGTTTATATCCTTTCTTGCTTTTCTCATGTATCAATTGATTGTTTTTGAATTTAATAAGCCTTAAGGGAGAGAAAAATAAGAACATATGCATATTTTAAAGGGGAGAAAAGAACATATTAAAGGGGAGAAAAATGAACTTAGGAAATAGATACACTCTGTATTGTTTATTGCTCTTATTTGGATTAAATATCAAATTACCTAAGATAGGGGAAGAAATGTAATGCATATACAATGTTTTATGATGTTTAAATCTAAGTACTACATCTTTTCCTATATTGAAAAATATTCTGGTTTATGATGCATATCCTCCTTGCTTATAATTTCTACTTGATTATTTTTTACTTTGATAAGCCAAATAGGGGGAGAAATAAAATGAACATATGTTTTATATGCTTTATGCTTTGTCTTGCTGAAATAGAATGGACATATGCTCTGTCTTGCTCTGTTTTTATTTGCTCTGAACCTTATGTAAAATTTACCCAAGTCAGGGGGAGCAAATTTAAGTGACTTCTGTTTATGCAAGCATACTTGACACTTGCACTTGGCAAAAAGGCTGATTTGATTTCAGGTTATCAAGTACAAGACCCCTATCATTCTTCCCTCAAAGCACTTAAAGGATAACAAATGTTCAATTGATATTTGGCATGTTCAAAGCCAAAAAGGGAAAGATTGTTGGATATAGGGGGAGCAATAAAAACATCAAGTCAAGGATGAAGCATGAAGCATGTGCCTTAGAAGAAAGTTTTAGCTTTTCACATGCCAAGGCATTTGTAATTTGTTAAGTGTTTCAGAGGTTTATCTTATGATCCTTGTATTGCATAAACATGATCATTGACATGCATACATGATTTTGTTAAAGCATAAAAGCTTTCATAAAGAAATTGATTTTTCATGGTTGAGTTTTGGAAAAATCTTTTTACACTGCTTTAATCAATTACACAAGGATATAATTGATTACAGACTTTTATTTTAAATTTGGAAAAGCCATGAAGAACATTTTAATGGATTATAGGCTACTCGTAATCGATTACATAGCACAAAATGAGAGTCATGTTTTCCTATTTTAATCGATTACCATGATATTGTAATCAATTACATAAGCTTGTTTTACAACTGAACTTATATGCTTTAATCGATTACGTCTCGGATTAATCGATTACTTTGCTCATTGCAAGTTTCCAGAATGAGCTATGAACATTTTAATCGATTATTTGGCAATTTAATCGATTACATATGTTATTTTAATCGATTACTTGGCACTTTAATCGATTACATTCAGTTATAAATATTTTCTATAAAAAGCTGTTGAGTCTTTTGTTTGAAACAAAACTTGATTTTGCGAAATACCCATTCTTACAAGAGCTCTCAAAGTCTGAGAAGTGATATTCTGAGTTATATTGATCTTGCTTCAACACCCAAATCTCATGCATCATTGATCATGTTGGTTTGAACAAGATTTCTCAAGAGTTTTTAAAAGATAGCTGATTTTAAGAATTTCATTCATTCAACCTGAGATTGTTTGGCAACATTCATTCATTCATCTTCTGAGGATCATGAGGTTGTATCTCTCTTAAACTCTTGTAGTGATTTGTTTGTTTACTTTTATTTCTTGTAAGTTCTTAGATCAAAGAGGGTCTTTAAAACTTTTTCTAGAGTAGGGTTCTCTAGAGGGAAGAACAGAGTAGTGTTCTCTGGTTCTTAATCATTAGAAGTCTATAGGATTTAGATTTTTGTTTCTTTGTCTAGGGTTAATAAAGGTGATCAGTTGTAAAAGCTTCTAAAGAACAAAATTTGATTTAGTGGAACTTTAACCTAGTGTTGGTTGGAAGAAACTGGATGTAGCCTCTATGTTAAGAGGTGAACCAGTATAAATTCTTATGTTGTTTTCTATTCCTTAATCTCTTCTTGTTATTTTAATCTATGATTCTTTTGGTGAAATCTTTTATTACTCAACAAGTGAAGTTTTTAGTAATTGTATTCTTGAACTGAGTGGTTTGATTGAAGCATTCTTATTATGATAAAGATCCTAAATCCACTGCTTGTTTTAAAAGAATTTTAAAAGACTCTGGTTTAACCAATTCACCCCCCTCTTGGTTATTGTGTGTATTCCTATTGTGTTTTTCAATCTTCATCCATGAGACCATTTTGTTTAAAGATCATTTCATGAAAAGACTCCACCTCTTCCCAATTTGGGTTCAATCCAATTCTACAAACCCGAGATCCTCCATACTAAAATGCTTTATGTGTAGGTAAGGAAATAGTGGAAAGTGTTTTTCAAAACCTGTTGATAGAACAAACATATGGATGGACATGAAATATCCTTGGCTTGTAAGAGGATTCTAGTAGAAATACAATCCCTCCACAGAGAGACTCTCACTTTTTGGAAGACCTCTAAACACCAGATCGCCATCCTTATAAAGTCTATAAGCAAACTTTGCTAACTAGATACCATCTTTTGAGGGCCTCCAAATTCTCCTATCTTCATTGAAATCATCAAACAGTGGCATATGTATTGTCTCATAAGCCAAATGTGGTACCAGTGTATTAATCAAGATACTGTCTCATTTTCATTTTCATGTATCTTAGTCCATCAAATCTTTTACCTTCTTGACTTACCAAAATCTAGAGTTGACTGACGTTAGCGTCGACGTATCCAAGAGGGGCTCCATGATCTCACATGTCGAACTACATGTATCCTTCACTAAGAGAACAAAGGGGGACCTGCAAAACAAAAGACTCTTATGCTCAAGTAAGTACGTGAGTGAGTTGAGAATGAATTGAAAAGGGTGAGATAGAACCTCGTAATTATAGTGTGAGATAGAAGCTTCGGATCTTTGATTGTAGGAGATGTTACAGTAGGGTAACAACTCTTGTAGATAATTCCTAGCTTGTACATAATAGCTAGTAGATAAGTCATAGCTTATAGATAATTCATCTCTTATAGATAATTCGTCTCTTATAAATAATTAAGTATATGCAACTTGATAAAGGAGTTGTAACATTATCATTAATATTCAAATATTGAGGTATTTATTAATAACTTGTTGGCCCCGTAGTCCGCCTGCTAAAGGCGTTGTGTTTGTGCTCTTGTCGCAGGACTGACGTGGAGGGCTAACGTGCGTATTGGAGTGCCACGTTACTGGTCACGTCAATTTTGTAGACCCTATACAATACACCTTCAAGTCAACTACTGCCATATAAGGAGCATCTCCAATCAAGCCGAACTCAATGTCTGTATTCCACGACTGACCAGACATTAATAATAGCACCATCACCAACCCTCCACAGGGTCCATTTATGTTAATCACTTATCTTTTATTAATATTTTGCCTAAATTATAATTTTAGTCCTTATTTAATTCTTGATTTGTGATTTTGATTCATTTACTTTGATTTTAATCCTCACGTTTGAGAAAATTCTCAATTATAGCCCAATAAACAATTTTGCAAATTTTTATTTCTTTTAATTTTATATTTTAATAAATTAAATTTTTTTATCTTAAATGAATATGTGAAAATTAACAAAAACAAAATAAATAAAATGTATGTGAAAATTAAGAATTAAATCAAAATTATGATTTTTTTAATATATAGAGACTAAAATCACAAAAATAAATAAATGAATAAATAATAAATAGCGGACCAAAATCTTAGAACAAAAAATAAAATAAAATCAAATATTATAATTTAGCATAATATCTCTATGTCTTATGTATCTTAGGAATTGTAAACAAGTTTGTTTTATCAAGGTATTGGGTAAGGTACGAAGAATAATTAAGCTAATTCAATTGATTTATAGGTGTGTTAATATTTAATAGTAGTCGGAGGACTCAAACAAGTTATTAATCATCTAATTAATATTAAATATATAACTAAATCTTACTAATTAATTGATCATGAATTCAAACATTCAATTAGTTAGGCACTAATTAATCCTTAGTAAATATTTGATTGACATTCAATATTTTTTGAGTCCCATAAAATTTGAAAAGTATTAATTTTGTTTTAAGAATTTCGTATTAATTTGGTCTATGTAAAAATAAAACATATTTTTATCGACGATAATATGACATGACTAATATACTTTCACTTATAATTTGATTACAAATGAATTAGATAATTTGTGGTGGCAAAATGAATTAAACAATTTTTAGATGCTAAAATCCCCAGCCCCCCCTCAAAAAAAAGTTATAATTTTATGTCACTTCCTCAACATTTTTCTCACACTTTTTGATAAAATTACAAGAGAGACCGTACAATAGATTTTGGTGTCTTATGAGTGTGTTTGAAAAGGTAAAGAGAAAATAATCAAGAAACTATATGATAAAGTTACTATTGAAAACAAAACAAAACAATTTTTATTATTAGTGGGACCAAATTAATACAATATAAAAAATTTTATAAAAACAAAATTATTATTTTTTAAATTTTATAAGGATTCCAAACATATCTTACCGTAAATTATATAATATAATTTTAATTTTCATTAATTTATAATTTTATTAAATTTCTCCATTGACCATTGCCATGGATTAGCCAGGCACCAACACGAGAGTTGTTATTCTCACCTCCGGTTCCTCTATTCTCACCTTTGCTTTTTCAAAAAGTTAGGAAAAGACCAGATTGTCTTTTTGCCATTTTCCTACACCCCTTTTACTTCCATCTCCTCTCCTGAGCATCTGAATCTTCTTTTCACTGTACCCCTTCTCCTTCCCCTTTCGTTTTCTGAAAAATCTCGCTCCTTTCTCTTTTGTGTTGCACTTGGACACCGCCACACATTGATAACGAATGATTGAACCAGTCGGGAGCTTACCGTTGCCAATGTTCACGCCTCTCTCAAGGTAAGTTTTTTTTGTTTTCAAATTTTGTAGACTCAACTAAAATGTGATTTTTTTTGTCAAAATATACAACAAATCTTATATTTGTTATGTATTTGATAGAAATACCTAGCAAAAACGCACTTCCAAATGTTAACACGGCCTTCAGTAGAGATACACGATGTAAATGCATTTTTATTATGTATATCAGTAGGGAGACATAAAAAAAACACATTTTCATTTTCATTATGTATGTGAGTTGAAATACCTCTGAAAATACATTTTTATTATGTAATTGGTTATTTTAATTTTTATTTATTTGTGAGTTTTTTTATTTAAATTGTATTTAAAAAATTATGTCACGTATTTTATTTATTTATTTGTTTGTTTAAATATTTAAAATTGATGTTAATTTATTTTGTTAACTATTTAAATTTGACTCTTAGTATTTTTAAATACTTTTAGGGTTATTTTATTTAATTGTTTTGATTTTAAGGTTTAGTAATGTTTTATTAATTTGTGATAGTATTATTTTTGTAATGATGTGAATATTGTTTAGTTAAATATTTAAATTGTATTTAAAATTATATTTTTATAATATTTCATTTTAAGTACTTAATTTAGGTTTTAGTAATATTTAATTTAATTATTAATGTTTTTTGTAAGGTAAATAGTCATTTTCGTCCCTGAATGTGTAGAGCGCTAACAAATTCGTCCATGAAAGATGAAAATTCAAATTTTAGTCCCCGAAAGTGTAAAAAGTGTGACAAATCCATCCTTTTATTAACTTCCATCTGTTACCATTAATGAAAGAACGTGCCATTGCACAGAGGGGCGAAAATGTCACAAAAATGATTGCCGACATGGTTGTTGAATAAATTTTTGACAAAAATGTCAGTAAGTTACCATTGGAAAAAAATGTCAGTAATTTTCTATTGGACCAAAATGTCAGTAAGTTACCATAGGACTAAAATGTCAATAATTTTTTATTTGACTAAAATGTTAGTAATTTTTTGGACCAAAATGTCAGTACGTTTCCATTGGACCAAAATGTCATTAAGTAACTATTTGACCAAAGTGTCAGTAATTTTCTATTGGATCAAATGTCAATAATTTTTTGTTAGACCAAAATGTCACTACATTTCTATTGGACTAATTTGTTATACCCCAAATTTTGTTTCATTTAAAGGTAAAATATAATTTAAGCATAAATATTTCTTTTTTTTTTATCGTTGCAAACATAATAATAACATTACAATAATCACTTAAAATAATAGGGAAGTAAACATAAGTTAAAATAAATATAATAATAACCACAATATTGATTAATAACCATAATTTGTCTGTCACAATAGAAATATCCAAAATAAATATTCATACACAATTGTCTGTCACAAGCATCCCATGCATGTTGTAATTCATAATGAATTGACTAAAGGAAGATGGAAGTAATGTGAGGATTAAGTCATTACTTAGCTCAGCACCCATCACGAAGCCTAGATTTCCTGGCTTCTCAATGAGCCCAATCATCTTGAGAACATGACTGCTCACACTCATGTTTTCAGACATCCTACACGAGAACAATTCTCGAGAGGCCTCATACCTCTCATGCTTGCCTTTAACATCATACAACTCCTTGAGATGCAAGATGATAGAGGGAGCATCCATATGCTCATGCTGCTTTTGTAGCTCAGGTGACATGGATGCCAACATGATGCATACTGCCATTGTATTGTCATTCATGTGCTGCTTATGAGCTTCCATATCGTAGAACTCATAATCAACTTCCCCTTCCTTAGGAGCTACGGGTAAATTACCTTCTAGGACATAAGCGATTTTCTTGGCCCTAAGAACAATTCTCAGGTTTCGATACTAGTCTGTAAAATTTGAACCGTTCAGTTTGTTCGTATCGAGAATAGAGCACAATGACAATTGATTAGTCATACTATTAACTGAGAATATGTAAAGATAAATTAATAAATATATTGTCATAAAATAAGAACAAATTATTAAAGATTTTAAATAATATGCCCTTCCCACTATTTTATCTAAGTCAATGAACCTTGTTATTTTGACTTAGGGTTATTTTATCTTAAAATTACCTTAGTGGGATTAAGAGTACGATTATTTATTTTAATCTTCGTCTGAGACCGCAAAATTAAACTAAATAATGGGTTGATCCTTATCAACAGTATCTCATACCTTCTCTTAACATCAGGTTGACAACTCCTTATCACTTAGTGGTGCATCTCATGCAACCAACCTGGCATTATTACCCCCCGGCTGAGCCTGCAACTCATATATTCAGTTAAGCACTAACCAGCACCTTAAGTGTCTCCCACTTCTAATACTGCTCTTATTCAACTAAACAGTGGGTCCCAACTGAGTTGTGGCGCACCACCATGTAGAGGAATTTCGAGTGGCATTGGTGGTGGGAGGTAATCATGTGCTTAATAATTGATTCCTTTTAAGGGTTTCTTTTATTTTAATGGGTCTCACCAAACGTGTAAGTACTATTATTATGCTAGTCGTATCCTATGTCAAACATCTATCGGATTACACTAGTTGCTTTTGGACATGCATAATAAAACATACATTCGCGATACTTTATCTCATGCATACTAGTCGTTTTAAAACATAAAACATACATAAAACAGATTTTATATGAGATAGTCATGGTGCTCGTGCTTTCTTTCTTCTTGCTCCTAGGCCGCAGCTCAATCATGAAATCTTCCATGCCTAAACGCCACTAGTCTAATTTTTCTAATTACAAAATAATTAAAGAAACTCCAATACATCTTTGGAGGAACAAAAGAATATACAAAATTTAAAATTCAAAATTACAGCTTCAATTTAAACTAAAACAAAATTTGAATTCAAATATTTAAATTCAAAATTTAAATTCGGGCACCATGACCATCCCCTTCCATATCTGCACTTTAAAATTAAACAACTAACAGGCACACAATATAATTATTTCTCATATGGCCGAAATATGCATCCAGATACATAATTCAAATTTTTGTTGATTCTTTCTCAAAGAACACAAAAATTAAACCATACAATCAGCCATTTATATACATAGACTTGTATGAGAAATATTGTTACAAAAAATAATGTCATGCTCATGAACAATTCATTATAACAAAACACAAAATATAACATGATCAAAATGAACAAAATTAATAACCCTAATTTTATTCATGTGACCACGACATGCATAGAATATTTCATGCATTTTGAAAACAAATTCATGGAGAAAATAATGCATTTGAATATTCATATCATGGCTGAATCATATTCCTTTCTTAAAAGATGTTTCTTTGAAATCTTTCACAAAGAATCATAAAGAAACAAAACCATGAACACATAAAGATATATGTAAAGCGTAATCATATTACAAACAACATATTATAACAAACAAGGTATCATCACCCGTCGATAGTAAAGCAACCTGGCTTTGATACCACTTGAAAGATAGGGCCTTCAAGCCCTTAGGCATGTTAGAAGAAAAACAAAAAATTTTCAAAGCGGAAACACACATACCATTCAAGAATCATTCTTTAGGACATAGATGTTACCTTGTTTATATTCGAAATTGATGATCAAGAGTAGGCTTGAAGATACAAACCCTTTAATGTTGATCCACACCACTTCTTGTCAAGACTCAAGAAAACTTCTTGAATGCCACCAACAATCACCAAAGGAGGCAAGCTAGGCGTTCCAATGGAGAGGAAGAGGGTTAGGTTTTAAAGTATTTTACTTATCTAAGAGACTCACCAATAGATGATATTGGTGGCTGAATTTTCAGCCAAAACTCACACAAAGGGGCACGTGAAAAGGAGGAAGATAGATGGGTTTTTTCTCAAAAAAACATTGTTAGAGAACTATGATCACAAGAGTATATTTATAGAAGTGTTTTAGGTCAGATTTTTAACCATAAAATTTTGATCATTAAGCATCTCACACGTGAAGAAAAGATAGAGTTGTTGTATTTCAAAAATTGCCAACAACCTCCTATCTTATCTTCTTAAGACCTAGTCAATTACTTGGAATTTATTTTGCCAAATAATAATCAAATACCCAGCCGTATGATAAGCTTCTAATCAGCCCTCAAACTTCTTCCTAAAATCTAGGATATGATCACGATAAGATGCTAGTTGAATTCAAATTCAAATCTAGCTCTTATCTTCTCCTTTTGATATGAAACTATCTACTATAGTTAATTCATATTTAAATTCAAATATTTAAATTCAAAATTTAAATTATCAAATTTAAATATTAGATAATTATTTTAACTATTTAAATTAATTAATAATGTCTTGGACTATCCAAGCCTATTAACTCCATTCATGTTCCTCTCTCTCTTTAAGATAAGTTTCTAAACTCTTTCTTGAGCCAACAACCATTATTAGGCCCAAAACCTTTAATGTTATAATGTTATGACAATAAAGTGTTAGTGTGTGACCCATTAAGCCCAACATAGCTACTGACATAAATGAGTTTGGGCCCAACAAGGCCACTACTCATTTAATGACAACACAGAGCACTAGCAATGCTTTGTTGCCCCAAAACTAGTTAGGTAAATGACAAGATCATCCTATTAAATCTATTTGGTTTCTGTATGTATTTCCTTTCGTCTCGGTTACCTTCCCATAAAACCTAGGGTAAGGAAACGTATCAGCCCTTGTGGTCTAGGGTAAGCTTTAATACGAAATAGGGAGTATCCAATTTTACTAACTCTAAAGGCAAATCATCTCATGATTTCTTTTACTATGCATAGATTCTCGAGTTCTGTAAATGTCATCCCAATTTCTCCAGTTTACAGATAACCTAATCTCTCACAGAGATTTGACGAATTCCTTCAGCTAGTCACCCTAGACTTGTGTTCTTTCAGGACATGCCCAAAGGTATACCTATGTGTCTCCATGTTTCAGGCAGACGAGGTATACAATCAAAGCATGTCTTCTAGAACACAGTCTAGGTGAAAACTTTTGGTCTAAGGAAAGATATAATAACCATATTTGCCAAAAAAAAAATCTCATGCTAACAGTATGGGAGTGGCGCCGTTAGCGTGAGAGCGGCACTAGTAGCGTGGGAAGTGGCGCCGTTGGCGTGAGATTGCACCAGAAGGCCTTTTCTTTTGAATATTTGGCACGATTAGCGCCAGGAGTGGCGCCGTTAGCGCCAGGACTCGACCATGTGGCACCATTAGCGCTGGTTATGGCACGGTTAGTGCTAGAATGGCCCTGGAGACCCCCTGATTCAAAAATTTGGCACGATTAGTGCCAGATATTACGCGATTAGCGCCAAAACGCTTCTGGAAGCCCTTTTTTCGAATTAGAGGCGCGATTAGCGTGGGGTGTGGTGCTATTAGCGTGGGAATGCGGGCAGGACCCTATAAAAGGGTCAATTGAACGATTTGGGAGAGAAAACCTTCGTTTTCTCCGACCTTCAGCTGCTTTCCGCCATTGACGACCTAGGAGAGCTTCATATCTTCTCCATACTTCATCTAAACACTTCCCACCCAACTAGAAAGTTGATTAGAACCCCTCTATGAGCTAGATTCCAGCTTCAATTCTTCGAGAGGACCATTAATCGGAGAGATCTCGTTCTCTAGGGAACTTTGCAAAACTGAGTTTTGGAAGGGAAAGAAGGCGAGTCAAGGACGCCAAAGCTTGGAGAAGTGACTCTCCAGCCTTCCTCGACAGTTTAGAGGTAAGAAACTCAAGTTTTATTGATTGATTTGTGAAATGGTTCTTGGGGTGAATAGTAACCCATTTATGTTAGGGCTAGAATTAGACTTGGATTCTTTAGAAAAGTATGTTCAGGGGGTTGTTTTGATGAATACTAAGCTTTGAAACATGACTTTTGATGAAGTTTGGTTTTGACTCTGAGATATGTGTAAGGACCCTCCCTGCGGCGCGGGTGGCACCAGATCCCATGCTGATAGTGCCGGGATCCTTCAGCAGAAACCCTGTAGAGGGTGTGGCGCGATTAGCGCTAGGGTTGGCGCGGATGGCGCCAGACCCACTGGAATGTGGCGCCAGGCTGGCGCTAAGAGCACAATACTCTCGGGAGGTTCACGCCAGGAGCGCCAGAGTTGGCGCTGGGGGCGCCAACTGGATGGAAGTGGCGCGAATCGCGTGGGGTGTGACGCGGATCGGGCCACAGGTGCGACAAGTTCACGCTGTTAGCGTGGATGTGGCGCGGATGGCACCACTATGGCAGTGCAGCTGGCGCGGGTAGCGCCGGAGGTGGCGCGGATCGCGCCAGACCTCCGACAGGGCCAGTATATAAAGGGAGGTCGCATTTTTAGTGGAAGAAACCTCCTTCTTCTTCCTCTGAATGCCCAACCTCCATTTTTAAGCCTCCCAAGCTTCCTAAACCCATAGTTCTTCACCCAAATCACTTCCAAAGCCTAGTAAATCCATTAGAAACCAAGATTAAGCTAGAATCCTTCCTCCATTTCCTTTGAAACCCCAGAAATCTCTTTCTCTGAGAAAGGCTGAAGAGAACTCGAGCTTGGGCCAGGAACAGCGGTGATTCAGCTGCACCAGGGCTAGGGAGAGTAGTCTAGAGGCCTTCCTCATCGGTTCTGAGGTAAGAAACTCGAGTTTCTTCAATTGATTTATGATTTGGGGGTTTTGGGTGAATAGTGACCCATCTGTGATAGAGCTAGAATTAGCTCTGGGTCCAGTTAAGAGATGTGTTGAGAATGATGAGAGGAGGAAGGATTAGCTTTCAGTTTGTGATTTGGTGAATGTTGGTTTTGGCTCTAGGTTGTGCATGTGTGACTTGGATTGAGTCACTTGATTTGAGACATGCAAGAGCCAAAATGATGGGCTTGTGGTGCCTGTGAGGCCAGGGGAACGATGTCTTGTGATTAGACCGATCAAGCCCTATGGAAACCCTGAGTTGTGGGTTGTGAGAGCTTTGAGCTCACTGTGGATGGCTTGGATTGAGTCTGTGGTGACTCTGAAGCCATGGTTGATCTGAGATAGACCACTGAGGGTCTATGGAAAGGCTTGTAGAGGATGAGCTTGAGGAACCTTAGGTAGATAACCTGGGTTGATAAAAAGGACTGAGGTTCCTTTCTCTGAGACAGTTGAGGACTGTCTGATGAGCTTATGATTGCTTATGTGCTTGAATGGTCTATGATATGCGTTTGGTTGCCTTGATAGGGCTTGACACGAGGTGTCAGAGGAGCAGACCATCAGTCGAGCCTAGAGCTGTGAGGCACGGCTTGCCAGGTAAGCACATTGTTCTGGGAATGACTGCATGCCATGGTTGATATGTATATATATATGGTGCATGCTGTGGAATGAAAGGCCAATATGGCCTGTTTTGATAATGTATGTGTTTGAAGCCTGAGGGGCTAGATGAACGGTACTTGGAGTCAATGGCGGACCTAGGGGGTAGCCAACATCCGCAAGTGCAGACAATAAAATGTGACCCTTTTTTTTTTTAAATAAAACGGCGTCGTTTTGCTTTGGCCTTTCATTAGGTTTCTTCATCCGCGACCTCGTCTTCATCCGCTGCAGCCGCAGGCCACACACCTCGTGACCTCGTTGAAGCCCCGCTGCCGTCCATTGAAGCCCCACGACCTCCGTTCGAGCCCGCGATGTCTGTTCAAGCCGTCACTCCTTTGAAGGGTCGTCTTCGACCTTGCTCAAGCCTGTGCTGATTCGACCTTGTTCACGTGTGTCGCGCCGCGCAGGGAGGCTTCGTCTTCAACCTTCGCCCCTGCCCATGTGCTTCTTTAGTGACTCAAATGCTTTATATGGATTGAGAAACTATATGTCTCTATTTCTTGCAAGAGTACTTAATTCTAAAATCTTGTACAGAATAACTGCTAAAGATCAGGAAATCATTCTTTTTCCACTTTCACAAATTTCCAATATCAAGTACACTTGGCATGCTTCTTCTTTCTTTTACTTGTGATTGGCTTTGACCTTCTTCAAGTTCTCTGGGAACTTTTTTGTGGTTGGAAACACTATGCTAGTTTGCAATGGCTGATAAAGGTATCCCATGTTTATGTTTATTGTCTCTTCTTTCTGCAACATGATCAGCTTTTACTGATTGATGAATGTGATAGAATATGGTAGTGTGTCTGATTACTATGAAGCAGCATCAGATGGGCAATTTTTAATTTGCACATTTTGAACATTGGTGTGACTTAATCATGTAAATTAAACATGTGCAGCAACTCAGCAAGTCCATGGCTCTTTAGCATGAAATCAAAATTATATGCAGGAATTTTAGAAAATTGGCAAGTGTTAAAAATTATATGCAGGAATTTCAATTACCTTCACAACATGGGCTAGTGTTAGCATATGGATATCTTGTAATTAAAAGGGAGCAAGAATTTTAAGACAACACACAAATGTATAACTTTACACAACTCCACTTTATTTTCAATTTTAAGACATGAATTTTAAATTATTGCTCATCTTCTTCCACTCTGAATGTTTGTCTGCTATAATCCCCGTAAAAAAAAACATAGTCCTAATTATATTGTTTTCTAACTCTATTGGTCTGTTTGAAGCATAGTTTTATTTCTAATAAAGACTTGAATGAAACACAAATGTGCAGTATCCTGTATAATATAATGGTCTGAATTCTGAACAACAATTGTGGAGCTATGATCCAACAATTTTTCAAGGTCATTGAATAATTGATGTATAAAAATACAAAATTACAAATTAAATTCAAATTTGGGATGTACATAAAATTACTAATAAAAGATTAGTGTTGCCTGCAAGTTAATTACTAATAAAATTTTCTTCAAAATTTTTTTCAGAGGCGTTGCCCCCGAACCCCCTTCACTAAGTGTGCGGACATAAACTAGAATTCCAGGGTCCGCCACCGCTTGGAGTGATACTCAGACCGTTCCAGATATATGAATGTATGATGGCCTAGTGTGTGCTGGGCTGAAATGGATGAACCCTAGTATAGACACCGAGATGGTGTGAGGGTGTTTTGGCACCTGTGGCTTCAGGTGTGGGGCCTTGGGCCTTTGGATTGATGAACATTGTGAGAGTGTTCTGAGATGTGATAAAGACCATGAGATGGTCAATACTGGAATCTATAGGATACTGGACTAGTATCGGGCTAGCTGAGGTTCCCTAGCCAAAGGAAGAGTTTGAGGACTCCCTGGAATAGCTGAGATTCCTTGGGAGGTGCCACTGCTCTCCACTAAAGTCCTAAGGATGGATTGCCCTATAGGGATGTTCCTCCTTAGGCAGTGATGTTGAAAAGTCCTGGATGTGATTGCCCTGTAAAGGAGGTTCTTTCCCAGGCCAGTGTATGTGGAAGTCCTGAGGGATAGAGTGCCCCCGGTGTGGGATGATCTCTCTCAGGCAGCGGACTGGAAGTCCCGAGGGATTGAGTGCCTCCAGTGTGGGATGATCTCTCTCGGGCATGTGACTTGGAAGTCCTGAGGGATGAGTGCCTCCGGTGTGAGATGATCTCTCAGGCAGTTGAGGAGAAGTCCTGGGGGATTGAGAGCTCCCTGTGTGGATAGTCTCTGTCAGGTAGTGGAAAGTCCTGTGGGATTGAGAGCTCCCGGAGTGGATAGTCTCTCACAGGCAGAGGAAAGTCCTGAGGGATTGAGTGCCTCCGTTGTGAGATGATCTCTCTCAGGCATTGGATTGGAAAGTCCTGGAGGTGATTGCCCTATATGGATGTTCTTGCCCAGGCATGTGTTATGAAAGTCCTGGAGAGGCCAGGCAGTATACAGATATGTTATATCTCTAAGAGAGGGCTTCCCGAGGGGATGAAAGCCTAGGGCCTCTTAGATGAGCCATATCTGGATGAGTAAAGTCCTGAGTGAGAGTCCTCAGGCATTGTTTACATGGTTTCAGGAGGTGGTGCCTCTTTGGTATGAGAAGTGTCCAGTGGTTGACACTTATGATAAAGTACCTCTGTAAGACGAGTCTGGGACGGCTTGAGAGCCAGTATGAGGTGGGATACCTCTGATGCTGATAGCATCCAGTTAGTCCCCAGAGAACTAGGGAAATGTGTGATAGCCAGGATGATGTCCTGGGCTTTGTTAAGTTTTGTTTATATGTCTGTGCTTGGGGGTGAACCAGGGTAAGGGGAGGATCTCCCAAAACCTTGAGCTTACTGAGATGTTTATATCACCCCTGTTGTGGGTTGTGGTTTTCAGGTGCTTCTTCTAGAGAAAAGGAGCAACCACAAGGCAGAAGGCCCTAGCTGAGCGTGCTGGAGTGGTCATGGGCTGTAGATGAAGATTAAAAGAATCTTTTGTTTGATCTCTGTCTTGTACCCTGTATAGGGGATAGGGTGTTAGTGTACACCCAATGTACTATACATATATTGATGTATAACCACATATGTGGTAGAAAATATGAGTTGTATACATATGTACAGTTATGCTTATGTGTATAAGTTTATGTTTCCTCCTGATTATCTCTGTTTAGACTTGTATGTTCTCTGCCTATGTTGTTTTATGTTTGAGTTAACTGGATCCACAGGGGCTTGTTTATGACGCTTTATGTTGTGTTTTAAATTCCATGCATAATGTAATCAAGAAAATCGATTCTATCGCTTCCGCACCGCGTTTAGATAACGCCGATAGCGCGCTTATGATATTATTAATGATAACACGTCCGGGGTGTTACAATATGTATGAGTAGGAAGAATGTTGATGAAATGGAAGGTGTTATGATAGATATGAGCCTAAGTGCCTTTACAAAAGTTGTTCAGAAGGCTAAATAAACGGTGAAAACGTGTTGAAATAACTGTCTTAGTCAAGTTGAATAATTGTTGGAATATGGTCTGGTTAGAGCATTGAATTGAACTTATACAGAGTCTAAGGGGACTCTAAGATCTTGGTGGAACCAAGATAGATCCTGTTGAGGGTCTATGAATAGCCTATAAGGTGGTTAGCTCTGATAACCCTAAGATAAAAAATAGTGAGGGTTTAATGGAAAGGAATAGTGTTTCCTTTCATTCTAACAATTGAGAACCATTATTGATTGACTGTTTGTATGCCTTATGTAGGGCGTAATAGTGACATTGCTGGTGGTTGTGACCACGAAGCCGGGAGAGCCGGTGTAGCGCTAAGAGCAGGTAAGCTCTTTGTTGTTGGGAGTGTTTCCCACTGTTTGTGTCTCACCATACTCCTAGGGAGTTATGGTTATTGTATATCATGATGCATGTATATTGAAATTGTGTGTTACTGTTTATGGAAACATGTATATGATGAGCTGAACACTGTGATAGTGTTGTATATGTGATTGATGAGGTTCTCTGGCCAGTAGAATTAAACTTAGTACTCTATATAAGTAATTCCTGATGTGAGATGTGCCCACATAGCTGGATGAAGCCTCCTCAGGCAAAGAAAGAAAGTCCTAATGTGAGATGTGCCCATATAAATGGATGAAGCCTCCTCAGGCATGAACAGTAAGCCTTGATGTGAGATGTGCCCATATAAATGGATGAAGCCTCCTCAGGCATTGATTTATATGTATATATGCTATGTACATGTGGTAATGTGACTGATAGCTGTGATGGCTAGTTTGTAATGCCAATTTTGATATTATGTGCATGAAAGTGAACCAGGGGGAGGAAAGACCTCCAAGGATCCTGAGTTTACTGAGATTGTTATCTCACCCCTGTTGGGGATTATGTTTTGCAGGTGAAGCTCAGGGAGCAGCTGATAGATCCCAGGGCAAGAGGCCCGAGTAGAGGGATATGGTTCTGAGGGAACCTTAGGCATAGAGTGAAGAGCATGCTGGCTCTATCTTTTGATTTTTATGCCTATGTTTTGTACTTAAGAGAAACATGTATAGTTTTGATAAATATATTTTGTATATTATGAGATTCACCATATATGATGTATAGTGGGTGTTGTTAATGACGTATGATGACGTCATTTTGTTTACTGCTTCCATTTTAATTGTCTATGATAATTGCTGCGCTTAACAACCATAAGATAATGTTAATGAACCGGATGCATACGGGTCGTTACAAAAGACATACCCAAATAATAAGAGACTACTCTAATGATACTATCTGTGAGATTTCCTCGTAGAGTCTCTTTGTGGGTCCGTTTAGTGCGAGCTATACCCTTATAGGTCCACCTACGACTTTAGCTAAGACATCTCCATGTCTGTAGCTCATGAGGTCTTTACCTTGTATCTGCATACAAGTAGATAAGCCGTGCTAGTCTTACTCGAGATCACTGATCCCCATTTTCAGTGTTTCTAGATTAGGAACTTAAATTTAGGAGTAGATGTAATGCCTGCGAGTTTAAACATGTGATTAAGCCTGAGATTAGATCATAATCAGGCTTAGAAGCCTTGAGAGAGAGATATAGGCTGATTTATGGGTTTTCTGGGGTTCCACGCTTGAAGCGTGGGAGTCCACGCCTTGAGCGTGGGAAACAGCTCAGAAAACCAATTTTCTCTGGAGGTCCACGCTTGGGGCGTGGGGTGCCACGCCTGGGGCGTGGGAAGCAGCCCAGAAATGTCATTTTGTCTGCCAGTCCACGCTTGGGGCGTGGGAGTCCACGCTTGAAGCGTGGGAGTCACGACAGAGGCCTATAAAAGGCCCAAAGCTCGAAAATCTTGATATTTTTCTTCCTCCTTCGTCCAAACCTCCATTGATGAGTTTGAGAGCTTCGTATCTTCTCCATCTTTCATCTAAACACCTCTGATCCAACTGAGAAAGTGATCAGAGCCCCGAGAGGAGAGAAAAACCCCGATTGATTCTCGAGAAAGAGCGAGAAACAGTGAGATTGATTTTCTGAGAGAACCCCTGAGAGCTTGAAACCCAGAGGCGAAAGAGGCCTTGATTGAGCGAGTTACCTTAGGGAAAGTGATTCCCTAGTGTTTCTGGAATTCACAGAGGTAAGAAACTCGAGCTCTAACCGTTGGTTCTGTGTATTGGATTTCAGGGTTATCTTGAGGGGTGTTTTTGGAGGTGTTAGAGCCGTTATTAGGCTCGGACTCTGTAGAGTCTTATGCTCAGAGGACTGTTCTGAGGAGGTTAGAGCCTTGAATCATCATTACTGATGAAGTTTGATTTTGGCTCTGAGTCAGTATGAGCAGAGATAAAAGGTTGACTATTTGACTAGTCTGGACCTTAGAGCAGTTGACAAAGTTGCTCATGAGACTATATAGATAATATTTGTGAGTTGAAACTGATGATAATGAGAAGTTGGTTTTAGGCTATTGTAAGCAGAGATATGCTTGATTATAGCTTGATCAGAGTCTTAAAGGAGACTTTATAGCCTGATATAGGCTGAGAGGGATCCTGTTGAGGATCAGATGATCACTTGTACAGTGATTAGTTTATGTTTATAGGAAGGATGAGAGTTCCCTTTCGCTTGAACGGTCTAGAACCGTATCTGATATGTTATATACTTGTTCTTGTGTAGGACGTGAGCGTGAGAGCTCTGGTGGTGTTGACCACGAGG
>PYAF01001489.1:156142-166561 GCA_007407185.1 Glycine tomentella | reverse complement strand
TTTTCTTAATTATAGAAGGAATAGGTTGCCTAAATAAGTTAGTATAGTAATTTTAGTAATTCAAGGCAAAATGGACCAATAAGAATTGAGATTAAACTATTACATGTAAAGGAGGAAGAATTGGTGGATTTGGATTTCTAAATTAAGCCTTGACCGTATGATACAAGATCAATGGAAAAAGCTCTAAGAAACTTCAAGAATGGACACATGGATGTTTAAGAGGCTTAGGAAATTGCTATTGGTCTAAATGGAAAGCTAGGCATAAATGCTTAAAAGATATTTGAAGCAAATTTTATTATGTTTCCTTGAGCAGAAAACGTAGACATCTCTAGGCCTTATTTCAAAGAACCCAACGGTCAAAGGCTAGATATGTAAGTTAGGAATATACCATTAAAATTTTAAGAAAATCCAACGGTTAACGAACCCAAAATTTTTATTTTACAGAAACGGGTTTTTAAGAAAGAAGTAAAACACAAAAATCTTTAAATGTTGGTTACTACATGTAAATGGAATAAAAGCCAACAGAATTGTCTACACAAAGCAAGGTAGCACGTGAAAATAAGCAAGTAGCAAGGAAAGGTGTGGAAAATTCATGAAAAAAGCCACTTGGAAGCAAGAAATTACTTAGCCAATGAAAAGCTAACCAAGTGGAAAGTAAAAGCAAGATTTTTAGCACAAAAAAATCTCACTAAGGAGGTGGACGTGCACAAGCTCTTAGCAGCACCTTAGGGAAAGCAATTTTATATATAAAACAAGCAAGGAACCGTGGCATATGGTTAGGCAAGAAAACCAAGAGGTAAACGTGCAAACACCCTATCTTTATACTATTTGATTTCTAAACACTTTCAACATAAACCAAAGGGTGGCCGTGCCCTTACTCCCTTGTGTATCGTATCTTCTTTTCATTTAACCTCCTTCATCACTTTCCCAATATACCTTTTACCTAAGCAAGAAAATCAAGGCTCCTAATCCTAACAAGTTCAAGTGGGAATCAAATAGGAAAAAGAAAGGAAGAGTTGTTCAAATTTGAGAAAGAAAGCAAAGGTATGGGGAGTTTATGATATTCAAAGCTTGAATAAGATTCTTATAAGGTTTTGAATGGTGGGCTGAAATCCTTTTGTGTTTCTTTAAGTATCTATACCTAATTTGATAATAAATTTGGTTGGAAGCATGTTTTGTACCTAAAAGTATGTTGATTTTATAGAAATGAAGTCTTGTACACAAGATGTTTGATGAAATGCCTCAAAGAGTAAAAGCTTTGTTAAATAAAATATTTATTAGAATAAGTGACTTGGTTTCAAATTAATAAATGATGTTTTGAATAAACTTGAATCTAAGCTTAGCATATGAATATTAAGTGACTGAAATTTGGTATACATCATGATTATTTTAAAAGAAAGCAATTGTTTAATGGAATATGTTCCTAAGCCTTGAAGTGGCCAAAATTTCCTATGTTCCTTGAAGTGTATATATGTTGTTTTGATGCTAGAAATTGGAGGAGCACATGCTGATTTATTCTTAGAAATATGTTGAATTTCATAAGGATTAAGGTATAAGTATAATTCTTTGAATTCAAGGTTGCATATCACATGTTTGATAAATTGTCTCAATGAATGAATTAATGGAACACCAAGTGTTTGTTCAAATGTCACAATGAACTAGAATAGTATATAGACCTAACCTTAAGCAACCAAAAGAATAATTAACTTGAATTAAATAAGTGGCTGTCCAAGATAATTAATTCTACTTTATGGCCATAGGTTACTTTGTTGTATTAGGTTACTGTAGGATATTTTACTAGGTTGCTGTAACTTGATTTAATGTTGCTGTATGTTGTTGCTTAATTTATTATGTTGCTGTTATGGTTGTAATTATAACTAAATGATGTTGTATGTTGTTACTGTATTTAATTAAGTTGTATGTTGCTGTTGCTGTATTTAATTAAGTTGTTGATGAAAGCTGTATGACTTATGCTGTTATGTTGCTGTTGTATATGTTGCTGTATATTTAGTTGCTGTATATTTTAATTAGTGCGGCATATTTTATTTGGTTGTTGTATATTTAATTAGGTTACTGTATTTAAGGTTGTTGTATAATATTAAGTTGTTGTATGCTGTTGTATACTCTATGATACGGTATTTAATAGGTTGTTGTATGTTGCTATGTATTTTATGATACTGTATTTAATTAGGTGGCTATATATTATTTTATTTATGTTGCTGTATGATATTCTAACATTCACTTGATGTTAAGCTATGATAAAGATTCATAGTATATATATATTCTTAAGATTATTTCTTAAGAAAATTGTGGGCACTGATATTTGTGAGATTGATGGATGATTAGAAAATGTTATAGTGCCAAGATGAGACTATGAGAAATAAATTGGAGATTAATGGTAAAGAAGAATAATTAAACCATTCATGCATTTTCATACACATATGCCTGGCGGGGGTTAATCCGTGGAGTTGATGCCTTGCGGGGGTTAATTCGTGGAGATGTGTGTCAGATAGTTAGAGGAACTGAGTATGAGCGTTCAGACAGTGAGAAGTCTGAGCTGGGGGTGCTTCGGCAGTGGGGAACTCACGCCACCCATGATGATCACATGAAGTGTGGGTGACTTTCCTGTGCACCACTGTGACGCCCTGACTGATCATGCAAGTTCTGGACCAGTGATTGGGGCTATCACATGATAAGCTGAGATCTCAGTCATGCATCATATAAAAAGATGAGCATGCATTATAAACATTACATGATGAATATACTGTATGGATTAATTCATGTGTCGTGTAGCTGAGGTAATTTAATTTGTGAATGAATCCCCTGTGACTGTTATTTTTATAACCATCTGTATATCTATTCTGTTATGTATGTATGTTTTATTCAAACTTTGTTGTCATAAACTTACCCGAGTTGTTTCTGTGGTTGACACCTGTGATGACCCCAATTCATTTGGGCGAGCAGAGGAACAGTAGTAGCTGAGCATGGATGGTGGAATGAAGAGGTGCATGGATGAGTGGAAGATGTGATGTTGATGTTGTGATGCTTGTTATTTGTGGTTCTTATGTATTTTGGACTGTCTGTATATTATTGGACATGTATTATGAACTGTATAGTGGACTGTATCATGGACTGTACTCTTATTTATAAATGAACCGTGGTGAGGAAAATCGTTTATGGTATTTACATAAAATTAGCAAATAAGGCGAAAAGAATTTTCGTGAAAAATTTATAACTAAGATCATTTTAATACAAAGTGGACACGAGTTTTTAATTAAAATCAATCAAGCACGAGAGAGTCAAGAGAGGCGTTACAATGATTCAACCCTTGATATTGGTTTCACTCATTTCTCGACACAAATGCCTAACGTCAACAAAGAAGAAGAAGCTGACGACGTTCATGCAAATCGTAATGATCATGATGAAGAAGAATTAATTAGCATTGTTTAATGTAATCTTTATTTTATATTTACTTGTTTCCACATTTACAATTTCGTAACTTAGTTTACATTTCGCTTAACTTAATTAATTTTGTTTTTAACAGGAACATGACTACACCACCGAGCTCCCCTTCTCCTCCTGAGTCATCACCTTCGCCGTCTACGGCGAAGAAGACTAGGAAAGAAACACAGCTGAGGTCATTCACTACAAGACTCATTGGTGTTGATAGACCAGTGGTTCATGTGGATCCTACCACTGGAAGGTTGATGGTCCCATAAAAAGAAATTGAGTACGTATTTGGGCATCGTGGCTCAAGACAAGGTAGATGTCACAATTGGTAACTGGAAGGAAGTTCCTGCAACTCAGAAGAAGTTAATTTAGGAGGACATTCAAGTATTAGAATTAAATGTCCAATGTCAATGTAATTGTTTGTAGGTAATACAATTTAGAAACATACCAAGAATGCTTCAATCACTCAAATCACAGCCCAAGAAAAAAAATTACAAAACACTACTTGTTAAGTAATAAAGAATTCACCAAGAACCACAAATTAAGATAACTTGAAGAGATTAAAAGAAAGTAATCAACACAAGAACTTATACTGGTTCACCTCTCAACAAGAGAACCTACACCCAGTTTCTTCTAATTACAACTAGATTATAGTTCCACTATTCACAAATTTCAGTTCTTTCAAGCTTTACAACAATCACCCTTTATCAAACTTAGATAAAGAACATAAATGTAAAACCCTATTAGACTCCTAGTGATCAAGACATAGAGAACCCTTCTCTACTTTTTCCCTCTAGAGAAACTCACTCTAGAAAAACTTCAAGAACCCTTGTAATAGTTACAAACAACCAAAAATTCAAAGATGAATTTACAAGAAAAGCTAATGGAGAGAAACAACCCGATGATCCGCTGAATATGAATGAATATGAGTTACCAAACAGGATTGAAATGAAAAGCAATTTCAAAACTTCTTCTCCAAAAGGTTTCTTTGTTGTCTTGCCCAAGAAATCTTTCAAAACACCATGGAGATTTGAATTTGTGGGTCAAGCACTTTAGAACTTAGAGTAACCTTTCTCAATCTCAAAAAGCTTATGAAAACTTTAGAATTTCGTAGAGTTGTAATGTATATTATTTTAGAAAAGCCTTCAGCTATTTATAAAAAAAAAATTGTAATTGAATGTAATCGATTAAATAGCCTAAGTAATCGATTAAACACAAATGTAATCTATTAAAATGTTCCTCAGTTTTCTGGAAAAGTTATATGAACAAAGTAATCGATTATTTCGACCTGTAATCGATTAACATAGTCATGTCTTGTTCTATGTTTGAACTAAGTAATCGATTACTGATAAATGGAAATCAATTAACACAGTCATGTCTTGTTCTATATTTATGATGAGTAATCGATTACTTAATGTTGGTAATTGATTATTTTGTTCTTCAAAGCTCAGGTAACAGATTACCAGTGTGTGGTAATCGATTAAAATAGTGAAAAAATAGTTTTTCCAAAAACTTAAAACCATGAGCACTTTGCTTTGATGCAATCATGAAATCTCAAACTTTTTCACAAACCATGTGCTTATATAAAATCATGAATGCAAGTAAATGAATGGTGTTAATGCAATGCAATCGATCATAGGACAATTCTCTCTACATCAAGCAATTACAAATGCCTTCAATTGAATGACATGTACAAAGCTAAAACACTCATTCATCTTCAACATGTATCTTGATCCACCTTCATTCTCCCCATGTATCTAACAATCTCCCCCTTTTTGGCTTTGATCATGCCAAACATCAATTGAACATGTTGAACCTTGGAGTTCTTTAAAAGGAGTTGATTTTTATGAGCTTGTACTTGATAATCTGAAAATGAAATCAGCTTCTTTCCAAGACAAGTGTCAAGTATACTTTGAATAAGCAATTTACACTCATTCATATGTATGTATATGCTCCCCCTATCTTATGTAATTGATCATTGATTAAGATAAAGAGCAACATATATATCTATTGCTTTGAAACTAAGTATGTGTGTAAGCTATATTTCCATAAAGCTATGTATATAAAACTATGTTTATTCAATATATGTTCTTTAAGACATGTTCTTTAAGACTTTTGCTCCCCCTTTTGGCTTATCAAACACAAAAAATATTGATGAGCATGAGATAAGAAAGAACAGAACATATTTGTTTCATTAATCAAGAGGGCAGTACAAAAAGTAACATAACAAAAAACATATCAAAGGAAACAGAAACACCATAAGACACAATTACATCTAGCTAATCTAGAGAAGGTTAGAATCTTTGAAAGTCATCCTAGTCTCTATATTCTCTACCCTAGAAGTAATTTCTTCCAAAGAAGACATTGTTTTAGCCTTATGCTCATGTTGCAAAGCAAGCACAACATCCATCTTTTGAATCATCAATGATTCAAATAAAGTGTATTACTGTTGAGCAAGAGCAGCTTCTTCTTCTTCTTCAGCTTATTCACCTTCATCAGCTCCCTCTTATGGAGCTTGTTCTCTAGCCATAAGCCACCCATTGGGTGTCTTAATTAATCCAAGCTTGTTGAGATGCTTCTCTTTGATGAGATTGTTGATGTTTGTGGTGTTGTCTACAATCTCATTTGAGACATCAATCTTAAAGTAATCTATGAACCTAGAAATTAACACAACAAATGGAAAATGATAGCTAATTAATCTTGAAGCTTTCAGCATAGTTTCAATAAAAACAAGAACCTAGTTTATCTGAGTTGAGGTCTTTATTCCATATATCAATTGTAGATCATCATCAGTGATTTGGGCATGGTTTGTGGACCTGGAGGTAAGGATGTAGGTTATAATATAATGCATCAACCTATCTTCCCCAATTAGATTCCCAACACCAAGTCTTGTCTTCAGCCTTATTTGGGGATACAACAACATACCTATGTATGTGTCAATTTTATTGTAGCCCCCAATTTCTTCATCAAACCTCCTCACTCCTTTATAGGAGATACCAGCCACAGCCAACCATACTTCTTCATCAATCACCATGAGAACTCTATTCACTTGGGAACGAAGTACCCCATCCATGTTGGCTTTAGCACAGGTGTAAAACACCTTCACCAGTTTTGGGTAAAAGGTACCCTTCAATTCAAGGAATTTTTTCAATCATTGAGCCTCCAACAGAGCAAGGAATTGAAATCCTCATTGTTGAACCAGTTAAGATCAAGGTAGTTAGGAGGCATGACTAGTTTAGTGGCATTGAACTACATGTAGTCCATCCTATCAGTTTGATTAAGGAACCACAAATCCAGTCTGCTCTCAACTGGATTGGAAGATTCTCCAGCCTTTCTTTTACTGGTTTTGGTTCTTTTTGAGGTAGACATAGTGTTTAAGGATAGAAGAATGAATTTGACAGAGCACAGAAAGTTTGCTCAGTTTTGCAGAGAAGAAAAAGATGGATTCAAGTGTGAATTAATCTTCTTAGGAAAGTTGTATATATAGGGTTTTGTAGGTTAATTTTTGAATTTTAAAACCTTGTAACAGCTATTTTCGTCTTTCAAGAGGTTTAAATGATACAAACACAAATTCAAATTTGAATTTAAGATAAGATAAGTCAGTTACGATTTTCGAAAATTGTGTAGTTTTGCAGAAATGTCATAGATAATCAATTACTTCAGCATGGTAATCGATTACTCCATAGCAAATTTATTTCAAAAAAAGCTTTATGCACAAGATAATCGATTAATTCGATGAAGTAATCGATTACTCCAGATGTTTTCAGTTTCTGGAAGACATTTATACAACAGGTAATCGATTATATTCCTTGTGTAATCGGTTACTCCAGGTAAGTGTTTCTTTGAAAATTCACTGAAAATACATTGTAATCGATTAATACGCAGTGTAATTGATTACTCCAGAAAATTTTTATTTTGTATGTGCATTTTAAGTGATAGTTAATCAATTACATAAGGTTGGTAATCGATTACTCCAGTGAATTTTGTATCTGAAGGCCTTTTAAAACACAAATAATGGATCAATACATTAGTAATCGATTACTACAGAGAATTATGTAGAATGAACAATGTTTATCAGCATAATTCGAATTTCATTAACTTGTGATGCATGGTCAATTTGATTACATATCATGTAGAAATCATAGGCATGTTTTCATATATTAGATTCATCAATAATTCCTAGCATGTTCCTAAGATCATAGAATCTATCTCTAGACAAGGGTTTGGTAAAAATATCAACTAATTGATTGTTTGTATCAATATACCCAATTTTGAGATTACCTTTTAAATATGATCTCTGAGGAAGTGATGTCTGATCTCAATGTGTTTTGTCCTTGAGTGCATGACTGGATTCTTCGATAGGTTTATTGCACTTGTGTTGTCACACAGCAAGGGAATTTCTTTCAACTCCTCCACACCAAAATCTTTGATTTGTTGTTTAAGCCACAAACTTTGTGCACAACAACTTCCAGCTGCTATGCATTATGCTTCTGCTGTTGAGAGAGCAACACATGATTGCTTCTTGCAATGCCATGAAATTAATGAGCTTCCCAACAAGTGGCATGTTCCACTGGTGCTTTTCCTATTAAGTTTGCATCCTACAAAATCAGAATCTGAATAGCCTATTAAGTTCAGTGATGCACCTTTTGGATACCAAAGACCAACTTTTATGTTTGATTTAAGGTATTTAATGACTCTCTTAACAGCAGTGAGGTGTGACTCCTTAGGATTAGCTTGATATCTAGCACACAAGCACACACTTAACATTATATCTGGTCTATTTGCTGTCAAGTATAGTAGAGATCCTATCATTCCTTTATATTTTGACTCATCAACCTTCTTGCCCTTTTCATCTGAATCAAGATAGGTTGAGGTAGTCATTGGAGTAGCAGCATCTTTGCTTTTGTCCATGTCAAATTTTTTGATCACTTCAAGGAAGTATTTTGATTGGCTGAGAAATATTCCATTTTTCATTTGCTTCATTTGAAGTCCAAGAAAGAATGTCAATTCTCTCATCATAGACATTTCAAACTCATTCTGCATAGAGATAGAAAATTCTTTGCACATAGAATGATTAGTTGAACCAAATATTATATCATCAACAGATACTTGAACCAACAAGAAATCATTGCCATGCTTCTTGATAAACAAGGTTTTGTCTACTTGACCTCTTGTAAAAGATTGACTAAGCAAGAAGTTGTTCGATCTTTCATACCAAGATCTAGGTGCTTGCTTTAATCCATAAAGAGCTTTCTTAAGTTTAAAAACATGATTTGGATATTTGAAATCAACAAATCCTAGAGGTTGATCAACATAGATTTCCTCCTCAATATATCCATTAAGAAAAAAACTTTTAACATCCATTTGAAATGGTTTAAAATCCATTAAGCATGCATATGCAAGTAGTAACCTAATGGGCTCTAACCTTGCTACTGGAGCATAAGTTTCCTCATAGTCGATACCTTCCTCTTGGTCGTAACCTTTTGCAACCAATCTAGCTTTGTTTCTGACTATTATGCCACTTTCATCAAGTTTGTTCCTAAAAACTCACTTGGTGCCAATAAGCTTGTGAGAAGAAGATCTAGGAACAAGTTCCCAAACTTCATTGCTCATGAACTGATTAAGTCATCATGCATGGCAAGCATCCAATGCTCATCAAGTAAAGCTTGGTCAATGTTCTTAGGTTCAATTTGAGAAACAAAAGCCATGTTACAACTAAGATTTCTTAGTGAAGATCCAGTAGATACTCCCTTAGTGACTTCACCAATTATGTTCTCAAGTGAGAGATCTCTTGTAGTCCTCCAATCCTTTGGTTCTTTAATAGGTGTTGATTGTTTCATTTCTGCAATTGGTTCTTCCTTTTCTTTGTCATTTCATCCATTGAGTTGTATAAACTCTTCTAGAGGAGCTATATCATTTTCACACTTCTTTTCCTCTTTAGAGGGGTTAGATTTGTAACGCCTCTCTTTACCCTCTCGTGCTTGGTTCATTTTAGATAAAATATTGTGTTCGCTTTGTATTGAAATCAAATTAGTTATAAATTTTTCACAAAAATTCTTTTTCTCTTTGCTTGCAAGTTTTGTGTAATTTAATTGTAACAAAAGCGACTTTCCCTCACCACGATTCATATAATTATAGTCCTTTAATACAAATG
Source organism: Glycine tomentella (assembly GCA_007407185.1). NCBI lineage: Eukaryota > Viridiplantae > Streptophyta > Magnoliopsida > Fabales > Fabaceae > Glycine > Glycine tomentella. The sequence continues at coordinate 156,957 of PYAF01001489.1, read as the reverse complement.
AAATTATTAAACAGTCCAAGTACAGTCCCAAATATTTCATCACCTAATAGATTACAAACAGCTTAGTACAGACAGCGCAGCACCAAATACAGATCAAAGTGTAGATCATCAAAACAGAAAATCATCACACAAGCTTCATCACATCTTCTCGTACATCATCCATATTACTGTTCCTCTGCTCGCCCAAATAAATTGGGGTCATCACAGGTGTCAACCACCGACACAAATAGGGGTAAGTACATAATAAACAAAATTTAAATATAAACAGACATAAATATACTTAAATAGTTAAATAATAATACAGAGGATTTGTTTACTAAAAATTTAATTATTATTTCCTCATCACATGTATTAAATCATCTCTTTTCTTCACACACACTCGTCATGAAATGAAAGAAAATGCATGCTCATCTTATTATATGATGCATGACTGAGATCTCAGCAACATCTAAATAATTGTGGCCACTGTCAGATAACCCCACCCTCACCTTAGTGGAACGAACCTATCCATCCTGTCAGGGTAGCCCAGTGTCGCGTAGGAGTCTCACTCCCATCCATGTGATCATCATGGTGGTGTGGTTCCCCACTGTCTCAACTACCCCCAAGTTAAAAACATGTATGGAACTCAGTTTAGTTATCTGACACATACACCTCTTTACGAGGATCGTCTCATCGTCTCAAATTCTACCCCACCGGGTAGGTGCACATGGAATGCATGAATGATTCATTTTTTATCTTGTAAATTATTATTTTATGTTCATCACAACTTCACAGATCATCATCCCCGCCTCATCTCAACATCTCAGAGTCATCAT
>PYAF01001489.1:103085-123252 GCA_007407185.1 Glycine tomentella | reverse complement strand
CTTATTTTCTATTTTGATTCAATCATCCAACATCAACAATTATATCTTTATTTTCTGTCTTTATTTTCCAATCATTTATAATTAATATTATTGTAAAAATCATTCCAATCCCTGTGGAGACGATAACTCTACTTACCTACTTTTATTACTTGTTAACGATCGGTGCACTTGCCGTATTCGCATAAATCGCACAACACATTCTCTCCATTTTTTTTCCTATAACTAGTTAGTGGAAAACTTATACAAATTGATAGTTTTCCCAACCTGCAAATATTCTATTTAATCAAGGAGGATGAAATAGCTTAGGGAAAATTGGCAGTGGTGGGTATGGTGGCTAGACTGGGGGGAATAATGGTGGTGGGCTTAATGGTTGCAATGGATTAGGAACCTGGGGAGGGAGGAAAGGATTTGGAGGGAGAAATGGGATTGGGGTAGGAATGGGATTGGAGGAAACTGGATTGGTGGAAGAAATGGAATTTGAGGTAGAAATGGGATTGGAGGGAAAGGGAAAAAGGAGTCCTCGACTGATCTTTTATCTAATGTAGAAGGGTTTGTATTTGGAGGAAATTCATTTTTCACACGTGCCTTGGAGTTTGGAACACTTTGTTTATGGTTGCAAAAGTTTGGCTCTTTCGTAGCCTTGAATGAGAACAACCCAGCTGAGAATATGTGTTCTCCTTGCTTCATTGCCATGAGACTCACTAGAGAAGAGGTAGCAACTGAGGCCACAGAACATTGTGGCTCAGCGCTACTTATCAATTTGAAAGTTCATCCCTTGATTCTCTTTGCATGTTTCCACACTTTGAATGGTAGCTGTACTTTGAATTCACCATGGTAATTTGTTTTCACTTCTTTCTTGAAAATTGGTATTGATTTCCCAAATTTGCATTCTACAGCTACTGCGGCACCTGCACATGACAAAATAAAACATAAGTCAAAAAGTTCAAATAACACCTTAAGGGGATATGATGCGATGTGAAACTAAAACATGCAATCAGTAAGGAAAACAAAATGAACCTGAAATGAAATGGTTTCTCATAGAGAAATTCTGTTGAAAACATGTGTCACAATAGACAATGCCAACCACAACAGCAGAAAGAAGCTTCTTGTCATGGCTAGCCTCTAAAAGACTACCATATGTGAGATTGAGAAACAAATTATAAGAAACCAACACATATTCTAATGATTATTATTTCAACAATTGTGTATGAGTGAGAGTGAAGAAGGCCAAGTGGTGATGGTATAAATAATGGGTCTGCCATGAACTAGTGTAGGTGAAAAAGAGACATTCAATTGTATTTTCAACTTTCTTTCTTTTTTTCTGCTAAAAAACATAGTTGAAAGTCTAAAATGTTACTTACTTTTGTTTTAAAAATATTAAGTTTAACATAGTAATTAATTTATAAATTTCAATGGCATATTTATTCAATTATATTTTCAACTTTTTTTTCTTTCTAAAATAGTCTAACATGTTACTATTGAATACTGTTTTAAAATTGGTAAGTTGAAATAGTAATTAATTTATAGATTTCAATAGCATATATTAAATATAAAATCATATTATATATTACTGTAATAAATTAATTAATAAAAATAATTATTAATATATTATTCAATATATTAAAACATATTTTAATTATAAAATATTCTTATATTATTTTTAAAAAGAAGAATGATAAGTCTAACATATTAACTAATTAATTAATTAATTTATGTATATCAATAACATATGTTAATTATAAAATTATACTCTCTCCGTCCGAAAATAAGTGTCATCCAAGATTATTTTATTGATGAATTTGTTTAAACTTAAAAATAATTAATTTGAAGATAAACATTTTTTAAAAAAGAAAATAGAATTTTCTTTTTAAAAAGCAAAAACTGATTGTTTTACGTAAAAACAGTTTACATTAACATATCAGAAAACCAAAAAACTTCTTATTTTATTTAAAAAATACTTATTTTAAGAAAATAAGCTTAAACAAACTCACCTCACATAGGCCAAAAAATGCTGATAAATAGGTGAAAGATAGTTGTGATTTTATAAAACTAACATTAACATTAATATTACATTGAACAAAAATTAAAGATACGCTTATTAGGGGTATTATAGGAAAAAAATAATATTACATTAAAAAATCAAACATGACAATTGGTACAATTTTTTTTTCAAATAAGACACTTATTTTGAAAAGAGGGTATCTTATATCCATAAGATACATTAACTATTAATTAAACTTATTAATATATTATATGTATGTATTAATAATATAGATTAATTACTGATCCATTCAACAGTGCAATTTCTTTTCCGTCTGATACGTCCTGTAATTTGTATTTTTTATTAAAAGACTAAAATCCTTATTAGATAAAATATAATAATATAATTTATAATTGATATATCTTATTAATATAAATATGATTTTAATATAAGCTATTAATATATTATATTAACATACATTATTTAAGTCATTATCAACTTACATTTTCAAAGTCAAAATTTTTAAGTTAATTAGTTGAATATAATATGTGAATTATTATAATTTTTCTGACTCTACGTACCTTTTCTAGGTATCAAATAAAACTTATCTTTTAAAAAAGTTATCACTTTTCAAAATAATTTAATGTTTTATGTTGACCGTTCTGATTGATATTAAGTTATTAATATATTTAGAAATATTAATATCATCAATAATAAATATATTAATAAAAAATTGATCGTTCTTCTAAACAATATAATGGTGTATGTTGGCTATTCTTATTAGTATGAAAATTTATAAATACATTATTAATTATATATTTTCTATCAAAATAAATATTATTTATTATTCATTTATATTATTAACTAGTCTTTACCCTCGGCCGCTTCGATGAATGGAATGTTCTATGTTGGACATAGATTATAATTATTATTTAAATTACAATATTTTTAATTGGTTTTAAAATATATTTCTTTTAGTTGAAAAATTAAAATTCCTTAATTGAATTATTTTTATGATATAATAATTTCTTATTTCTTATTTTATAATTATTTAGATGAATTTTTATTATATACAAATATTATTTAAAATCATATAATAAATAAATGTATAATAACCAATAAATCAATGCATGAAATAAAAAATTTAATAATGAGACCATTAAAGTTCATTATCCTTTCACCAATAATAAATGTCTCACTTTCTTACTTTTCAAATATCTTACCTCAACGACAACCTCAACAATTGGCTCCATATGCTCAATAACATCTTCATCAATTCTAACAACAGTAGGCTCCTTATTAGTAACAACATCAGCCTTAGCTCGACTAGTGGTATCTCTAACCACGTGCTCTTCAATAGCAACATCACCATTAGTTTCTTCCTCCTGTGTCGTTACTTCACCAACCCTTTGGCCTTGAGCTACTTCACCTCCTATGTCCAAACCTCTCAATTGCTCAAAGATAAGGTGTTTTGATATGTAATCAACATCCAACTTCAAAGTCATATCCTTATGCCTCTTCTTTGCTTTCTCATGGATGGTCAACGACTTTGGAGGAGGAGGTGTCAGCTCTCGATCGAAAGGAATCATTATCTTGCCAAAGATTCTTCGTAATGTAGTAGTGGGCATCAGTGGTGGCTTGGAGGTCTACAAATGGTTCGACCCAATCTTCAATAAGATCATGACGACCCTTCCTAGCACATAAGGTAGTTATTAAAGCTGAAAGGCCAAGAGGTGAGAGCGCTCTTGTTCGTAGCCATGTTGAAGATCTCTTGGGAAGGGGTCTAACCAATATAATTGAAAGTCCCTTGATGATTTCATAAATGAGGTGGATCCTCTTCATTGGAATATCAGATTTGTGAGCGTTGGGAGCAATGTTATCAAGCAAAAATACACCCCAAAACTGAGCAGGAGTAGTCATATCGACTTTGAATAACCAAATGGGCTTCCCTTCAAGATTTTTGTCCAAATGTCTATTAGGAATGCACAAAAGTTTTTCAACCTCAGGAGTCATAGCCTTCTTCTCTTTCTCTCATTATATCTAGTTTGTTGGCCCTTCCTTAATCCCAAAGTTTAGCCAAGTAAGCTATTGATGGCCACTGAGTCATATTTAATAATCTTACCTCTGACCCATGACTTTTTCTCTTTGTAACCATCTTGAAGGATGGCACTACCATAGAACTCCCTAACAAGGGGTTCACTATAAACACCTAGCTCCTTCAACTTGGTCTATCGCCTATATTCAAATGTTACTTGAATCAGAGTGAACTTATCTTTTTGCAACTCCACCTTCCTCTCAGTATGCACCTCACTCTCTAGGCTAGCATAGTACCTTGCCTCAACATAATTGTTGAAGGATTTGCTAGTGTCGTTGGCATACTCATGTTGCATTTGTGGTTGCTGAGCTTTGTTAGAAGAAGGTTTGGAGGATGAACCCTCCTTAAGTTTCTTCCTCTTCTTGGAGGGAGGTTTCTCATTGTAAGATTGATTCTTTGTTCTTTCCATCTGCAAAATTACACACAAGAAAGAATATACAAAGTATATATATTGTTAGAGAAGTAAGAGCAAAGAAAGATTGATCAGAAAAGAGTAGAAAATAGAATATTCTACATCAGATGGGTCATGTCACCCTGGTGAAACCATGGCAAAATTGACCCTTGAACCATATTGAGGCCTCTAGAAGTCCAATCGCCATGGCAAAGCATACATTAGCCATTGAAAATTGGACATCTGGAACTAAAATAGCCCCTACAAATCATCTCGAGGCTAGCCTAGTTGTAGTGTAAAAGACCCTAAAAGCAAATGAAGTCTTTAGAAGTCATTTCACACTTGGAAGACGGAGTCTCACCATGGTGAAATTGAATCCTGAAGATTTCTAGGCTTTGTGGTTAATTTCGCCGAAGCGCTGGCATGGGTTGCCATAGCGATCCCACAAAATGAACTATGTAATCGATTAAACCGAGCTATAATCGATTAAGACAGAAAGTTCTGTTTCACAAAATGAACTATGTAATCGATTACGTATTTTGGTAATCGATTAAATCAGAAAGTAAGCTTTTTCCAAATGAACTATGTAATCGATTACTGATAATGGTAATCGATTATCACAACAAGGCTTAAAATAAACTTTCAACTATGTAATCGATTACACTAAGTAAGTAATCGATTAAAACATTTAACAAAGCAATTTATTTTCAATAAAAGGCCAAATAATCGATTAATCCGATAGGTAATCAATTAATTTATTCATAAAGGTTTTTCCAATTTGAACGAAGAACAAAATAATAGATTATATCATTAAGTAATCAATTAAAATAGTAAAAAAATCATTTTTCCAAAAAGTTTTTAATCAGATTCAAACCTTAACCAAAAAGATAAAAACCTTTGATGTTTTAATGAAAACCAATTAAGATTAATAATGAATGAATGCAATGCAATGCAATGATCAATCAGATTGCCTTTCTCGTACACTTGAATCAATTTCAAAACTTCAAGGCACTTCAAGCATGTTGGAAGCTCAAAACACATTTCTTGAATCAAAGTCTTTCACTCTTCATGATGCGCCCCCTATATCCAACAATCTCCCCCTTTTTGGCTTTGAACATGCCAAATTCTTGATTGATTATTTGTTGGACTTGAAGTTCTTTGATGGAATCAAATAGAAGACTTAAGCCTTTTCAAACCTGAAAATAATCACAGACTTTTTTCCCAAGAACAAGTGTTAAGATATCTACTTGCTTTATTCATCATTCATTACTTGTATATCTGACTTAATTTGTTAATTTGATTACTTAGCTCCCCTTAATTTGACAATCCGTTCAATTTTTTATTTGAGCAAAAAATGTGCAGAAAAACAGGTAGAATAGAGTATAATGCAAAGCACAATCAATCACACAGTCAATCAATTATTTCTCCCCCTATTTGGCTTATCAAAGTCAAAAATTAAACAGCACAGCAGATAACAAGTAGGAGAAACAAAAACAACTTCATTAATCATGAGGGAACTTAGTACATGGCTTAAAAAAATAAAATAGAAACCAGAAAACATAAAAGATAAAAGATAAAAGAGGAAATACAAGGCTTATAAACTAGAAAGATTCATAATTGTCAAATATCATTATTGCTTCAATACTTTCTAGCCTAGACTTAATTTCCTCTAAGGCTGCATTGGTCTTAGCCCTATGTTCATGATGAAGAGACAGCATGCCATCCATCTTTTGAATCATTAAGGATTCAAATGGACTATAGGCAGGTTGAGTGGGGCCTCCTTCTTCAGCATCTTCTTCATCATCCTCTTCAACTCCAGCAACAGCAGCAGGAACAACTTGTTGGCCAGCCATTTGCCATCCTTGAGGTGTCTTCACCATCCGTAATTGGTCAGATGCTTCTCCTTGATAAGGTTGTTGCTTGAATTGGTGTTGTCCACCACTTCATTAGAAACATCTATTTTAAAGTGATCTATGAATCTAGAGATAAGCACAACATAGGGAAAAGGATAGTTCATAAGCCTCTTGGACTTTAACATAATCTCCTCAAGAATGAGAATCCAATTCACCTGAATTGAATTCTTGAGACCATACACAAGTTGCAGGTCATCATCAGTGGCTTGGGCATGGTTTGTGGCTCTAGGAGTGAGAATGTATGTGATTATATAGTGTAGGAGTCTGTCTTCATGGGTCATGGGGCCAGTGCTAAGCCTAAGCTTTAGCCTCATTTGGCGATCAATCAACATTCCCCTATAGGTCTCTACTCTATTGTACCCCTCAGCTTCTTCCTCAAATTTTCGTTCCCCTTCAAAGGAAATACAAGCCACTGCTTCCTAGACTTTTGGAGTTATTTCCATGGCAACTCCATTCACTGGGGACCTCAAAATCCCATCCATGGAACCTTTGGCACAGGTGTAAAATACCTTGACCAATTCAGGGTAGAATGTACCCTTCATCTCCACAAACTTTCTTAACCCCTAGGTTTCAATAAAAGAAGGGAATTGGAAGCCTTCCCTAATGAACCAGTCTAATTCTAGATGTTTAGGGGGACACACTAACTTAGTGGCATTGAATTGGAGATATGTAATTCTGTCCCTCTTTGTAGGGAACCAATGATCCAACCTACTAACCACTGGGTTAGAGGTTTCTCCAGCCTTTCTCTTAGAAGTCTTAGCTCTCTTAGAGGCACACAACCTTTGGGCAGAGTTACTAAACTCAAATAGAAGAAAACACAGAAGTGTGTGAGAGATTAGAAAGAGAATAGTTGTGAATTCTTTCTTCAACAATAGGCTGCTTTTATAGAGATTTTTAGGCTCCAAGTATTTGAATTTTGAATTAAGGATCAGTTAGTACGAATTAAATCACTGCAGAGGATTCAATTTTGAATTAGATGGGAGTTGGACAGTTATAACTTCCAAGAAAATCTGTTAGATTTTGTAGTAACTCCATGAATAATCGATTATTTCCTTATGTAATCGATTAATTCATAAGCAAAATCACTTTCTACAGATACAATAATCAATTAATTCATGACATAATTGATTGTTTTTGTAAAATTCACATGTAGAAGATGAAGTGTAATCGATTATTTTATGAGTTAATCGATTATCATAGAGAAGTTTGAATTTCAGAAACATATAGATGCTTGTGTAATCGATTAATTCGACATGTAATCGATTATTCCAGTAAGTATTGAAATTTGAAAAACTGATTCTCAGTCATTTAATTGATTATCATTCACTGTAATCGATTATTCCAGTGAATTTTCACTTTGTAAAAGAATTTTTGATCAGTGTAATCGATTATTACAGAAACATTCATTTTTTTGAAAATGAGTTTTTGAGAAGAATAATCGATTATTTTGTTTATGTAATCAATTACATAAGTACAAAATTAATTCTAAATCATGATTTAAGTGATTTTAATCGATTAATACGACACTTAATCGATTAATTATAGAACAAGTATAAGATAAAACAAGATTTATGTAGCATAACTTGGAAATTTAAAGCTTTTGTGATGAAGGATTCAATTGTCAAATCATTTCACATGAAAAGGCATACAACATTCAAGCTAACAGAGATCAGATTCATCCAAGATTCCTAGCATGTTTCTAAGAGCATATAATCTATCTCTAGCCAATGGTTTAGTAAATATATCAGCCAATTGATTTTGAGTGTAAATGAAATCAATTTTGATATTACCTCTCTGAACATGATATCTGAGAAAATGATATCGTATCTCGATATGTTTGGTCCTTGAGTGCATTATTGGATGCTTTGAAATGTTGATAGCACTTGTGTTGTCACATAGCAAAAGTATTTCTTTCAATTCAACTCCAAAATCTTGTAATTGTTGCTTCAACCATAGACTTTGTGCACAACAACTTCCAGCTGAGATATATTCAGCTTTAGCAGTTGACAAAGCAACACAAGATTGTTTCTTGCAGTGTCATGAAATCAATGAACTTCCTAGTAGATGACAAGTTCCACTAGTTCTTTTTCTATCCAACTTGCACCCTGCAAAGTCAGAATAAGAATAACCAACTATATTAATTGATGCACCTTTAGGATACCAAAGACCAACTTTTGGTGTTGACTTAAGATATTTGAGGATTCTTTTGACTGCAGTGAGGTGTGATTCTTTGGGATTTACTTGATATCTTGCACATAAGCATACACTCAGCATAATATCTGGTCTACTAGCTGTCAAATACAATAATGATCTAATCATTCTTCTAAATTTTGACTCATCAACCTTCTTTCCTTTTTCATCTGAATCAAGATAGGTTGATGTTGCCATTGGAGTTCAGCATCTTTGCTTTTCTCCATTTCAAACTTTTTGATCACTTCAAGGCAATACTTGCCTTGATTTAGAAATGTTCCATTCTTTAATTGCTTCACTTAAAATCCAAGGAAGAATGTTAATTCTCTCATCATTGAGATTTCAAACCCATTCTTCATAGAGATAGAAAATTCTTTGCACAACAATTGATTAGTTGAACCAAAGATTATATCATCAACATATACTTGAACCAATAAGATATCATTCTTTTGTCTTTTGATGAACAAGATTTTATCAACATGTCCTCTTGTGAAAGGTTGTTCAAGCAGAAATTTCCTTAATCTTTCATACCAAGATCTTGGAGCTTGTTTTAAACCATAATGGGCCTTTTTAAGTTTAAAAACATGGTTTGGATGTTTAAAATCAGTAAAATTAGGAGGTTGTTCAACATATATATCATCCTCAATATATCCATTTAAAAAGGCATTTTTAACATTCATTTGAAAAAGTTTAAAATCCATTAAACATGCATATGAAAGCAATAACCTAATGGCTTCCAATCTTGCAACTGGAGCATAGGTTTCCTCATAGTCAATGCCTTCTTCTTGGTTGTAACCTTTTGCAACCAATCTAGCTTAATTTTTTACTATGATTCCACTTTCATCAAGTTTATTTCTAAAAATCCATTTTGTGCCAATAGGTTTGAGAGAGGATGGTCTAAGAACAAGTTCCCAAACTTCATTTCTCTTGAACTGATTTAACTCATCATGCATGACATGCATCCAATGTTCATCAATTAAGGCTTGATCAATATTCTTAGGTTTAATTTGAGAAACAAAAGCCATATTACAACATAGATTTCTTAATGAAGATCTAATAGATACTCCCTTCGAAACTTCACCTATGATGTTATCAAGTGAGAGATCTCTTGTTGTTCTCGAATCTTTTGGCTCTTGAACAGGTGTTGATGGTTTCATTTAAGCACTTGGTTCTTCTTTCTCCTTAATTATGGAATCATTAAGCTGAATAAATTCTTCCATAGGACCTGCATCTACATCGCACCTCTTTTCCTCTTTTAAGGGATTAGACTCATCACAAATCACATGTAAAGATTCTTCCATGCACATTGTTCTTTTATTGAAAACTCTATATGCTTTACTATGTAATGAATATCTAAGGAGAATTGCTTCATCGGCTTTAGCATCAAATTTTTCAAGTGATTTTTTCCCATTGTTTAAAACAAAACACTTGCAGCCAAAAGCTCTCAAATGAGAAATGTTTGGTTTTCTACCTTTGTATAGCTCATAAGGAGTTTTCTTTAATATAGACCTTATAAGTAATCTATTCAAAGTATAGCAAACTGTACTTACAGCATCAGCCCAAAAATATTTTGACAAATTTGTCTCATTAAGAAAAGTTCTAGCTCCTTCTTCAAGAGATTTGTTTTTCCTCTCCACAACATCATTTTGTTGAGGTGTTCTTGGAGCTGAAAAATTGTGATTAATTCCATTTTCTTCACAGAATTTTTCAAAATGTTCATTTTGGAATTCTCCACCATGATCACTTCTTATTGAGATAATTTTTCTACCTTTTTCATTTTGAGCAAGCTTGGCCATTTTTCTAAAAGCATGGAAAACATCACTTTTGGATTTCAAAAATAGAGTCCAAGTAAATCTAGAGTAATCATCTACAATCACAAGCCCATAATAATTGTCTTCTAAACTCATAGTTCTAGAAGGACCAAACAAGTCAATATGAAGTAATTCAAGGGATCTAGAGGTGAAAACAATATTTTTGCTTTGAAAACACTACTACAAAAGAGGTATTTTAAGACACGCATTCTAAGTCGGTTGTACCAAAACTGTCTTTGAATGGGAGGCGGTGGCAATTTTGTAAATAATTTAAACTATAAAAAGACGATTATACAACAACCATCTTAGAATATTTAAAATGACGTTGTTTATGTGCATAAACCGTCTTTGTTGTTTTGTATTCAAAGTCGTTTCCTTATAACCCGTCTTCGAATTTAAAGGTGATTTTTTTTAAATCCCTAAATTAAGTTTTTCAGTCTCAAACACAACATCGCGACCTTCCTTGACCTAGGCTCGTGCACGCTCCGTCAGCCGCTGTGGTTGGTTCCCTCTGTGACTCTGTCATGGTCTTCGTCAATCGGTGGTGGTCTCCATGACTACGTCCCTCTCAAGAACCTTCTTCTACCTCCGCCCTCTCTCTCCCATCCCATCCGAACCAGAATGTGGGTTTACTCGATGACGCTTGCCATGGTGGATGCAACATACGACGATGAGTGTGAACAGTGACGACGACATTAAGATCGGCTCCAACGGCGATGGCACAGTGCGAATGAGGCAAAGGGACAAAGAGACAGTCGAACATGGTTCGAGTTCTAGATCGAAGACACCGGTGGTTCGAGCCTCCGAGGTCGATGGCGCCGAAGTTTGGAAAACAGAGGTTAATCTCCTTCCCTCTTTCTTTCTGATTTGGTTTGGTGGAATGTTAAGGTCATTTCTGATTTGCACGTGGTTGAAGGGTGGGTTTGGGTTTAGTGGATGGGGATTTGGTGAGATCGTTGTTTGCGGTTCGATTATGTGTTGCTTTGTGTGATTTCAAGGGTAGTTCGTGTGGTTTTGGCAATGCTCAACTTGAGAATTATGGTCAAAATGGTATCATGTTTAGGTGAAGGGTATGTTAATGGGTGACAATCTTCTTTTTTATTTTGGGGCTATAGAGGTGAAGGGCAGCTTGGTCTGGGTTCCAGAATACGTATGGTTTCCACTCCTCATCTTGTTCCTTGCATTGATTCCTCTTATTATGGCAAAGATAGATCTGCTACACTGGCTCGAGGAAACATGGGTTGGACAGACTTTTAGAGTTCCTGGAAGTTACGGAAAGAGAATTGCTTGTGGAGGTTGACATAGTGCAGTAATTACAGGTACATACGTGCCAGTCTATTCGATAACTCAATTGGACTACCTTCATTTTAGTTACTTTAAAGAACCTAAAATGAAAATATCCATATTCTTTGTTTATAATGTTGCGATTTACCTACCTGGTGAAAAATGTTGCACTTGGTGGTGTTTACTGTTTAGAAGGAGAAAATTAGTTTCTTAATGGATGTAATGGACTGTTTACTGTTTGGTGGATTTGGGCTTGTTTATCAAGTATAGGTAGTAAATCTAATGTCAATTACTTTAATAGGCAATTTTGTTTGTTGATTTTGAGAATCTGATCTCTTAATCATGATGCATCTATGTTAGTTATATGAGTTCTTTTAAAGAATGTCCTAAGGGCTTGATGAAGGAATAATAAATAGAAAAAAAATTAATAGAAATCAGGTGGACTTGTACTGGAAATCATGGTCGTGTGTTAGTAACACTTTTTCCATAAAAGCTTTTCAGTTTTGACTCATTAAGAAGAGCACTAAAAGCACTTTGGACAATTTGTTGAAATTCACATTAATGGTTTTTTAAAAACTTATGTTTGGTAGTTGATCAGCCTGGCATAAATGTATGTACTCCTATTGTGGTTACCATACTGAAGTTCAAATTGTTGATAGGGAAAGTTGGCAGATGGAAGGCTTATTGCAGTCAAGACATTGTCTCTTGACAAGTCTCAACAAGGTGAAAAAGAATTTCTGGCAGAAGTGAGAATGATCACAAGCGTTCAACACAAAAATCTGGTTCGCCTTCTTGGATGTTGCACAGATGGCCCTCAAAGGATACTTGTGTAAGAATACATGAAGAACAAAACTTTGGACCTCATAATATATGGTATCCTGTTTTATTTTATATAAACTGTCACTCTTGTTAGCATGGTGTTTATTATATGTAAAAATAAGTACTTTCCTTGAAGTTGTAAATCTTGTGTATACTGTATACCATGTCCAATGTGTCAGAGTTATTCAAAGAACTGAAAATAGTTTTAAGAAAATTGTTATTAATTTGGATGTTTCTGTAATGATCAGGAAAGAGTAATCAATTTCTGAATTGGAGCACTGGATTCACATCTAAGAATTGTTCACCAAGACATCAAAGCAAGCAACATTCTTCTTGATGAGAAGTTTCAGCCTAGGATTGGAGACTTTGGGCTAGGTAGGTTCTTCCCTAAAGACCAAGCTTACCTTAGCACTCAGTTCGCAGGAACATTGTATGTCCTTAATTTATTCAAATGATGCTCCTCAAAAGCATCGATCGATCACTGGTTAAATATAAATATCCTGTATAGTTATATAGCCAATCATATATGTTCATCACTCATAAATAGTCAAAATATCTCATTGTACTCTTCATGATTAATTTTAGTGCTTCCAACTACCAAGACTTTTAAAACTTTGAATTTTGTTGAGTTTTAATGGTTGGAGACACCTCATTCAATATGATCAACACAATGTGTGTGTGTGGCAATATTGATTTAATGGAGATCACTAATCAGGATACTTAAACTTTTATGTCTGCAATTCAGGTTGGCCTGAGTATAGTGAGTCTGTGGTTGTAAGGATAACTGGCTGCCCCAATGGTTGATCTAGACCATACATGGCTGAACTTGGACTAGTTGGTGATGGTCCAAATAGCTATCAGGTTTGTTGATCATCAGCTGAACCCGCTGACAGTTGATAGAAAAGCTCAATAGACTACCATGTACGCTGGTTTTTTTCTTTTGATGCAGATTTGGCTTGGAGGAAACCATAAACAATCATCATTAGCTCGAAATTTCATGGACAGGGTGAAGATTCCAGACCTTGAAAAGTTTTTGGAGCCTTTTTTTTATTATTGGAAGCAAAAGCGTCAATGTAAAGTATGCTTAACTAAATAACAATTTCTAGTTTTAATATTTTTATGAAGAACCTAGAGTTTTAGATTTTGTTTAAGAGGCTAGATCTTTTTTTAGTTTCTACAATATACAATTTATAGTCTTTAACTCATGTAACTGTTAAGAGGCTAGATCGTTTTAAAATAAGGATTGACTTATTTTATTCATAATTTGCCCTTCTCTGCTAAGATATGTTAGTATATAAATGCTATAGTTCTATGTTAAGATATAATACAGTACTAATGATACTAATTATTAATATTCATTGTTAACATAAAGGGGCATGAATGCAACCATGGTGCATTCACACACTGAAACACTGAGAGCAGTGAATTTGAAAGAGCCAAAGAGAGGATACAAGGGCATTCCCTGGTGTCCCCTTGCCCCCAAATGTACATAGATATGACTAAGATTTTTTTCTCCTATTTAGAAAGAAGAATTATATTATTTTTCGTGTACCTAGTAAGGATATAATCATAGTAAAATATAACCAGTAGATGGGTCTTATTAAAAAGGGATTTTTTTTTATCATTAAAAAGCCAGTTAAATATTCCTTTGCATATAATTTTTTGGAAATTTAATATTTATTTGTGACTCTATGCCTTTATTAATTAGTTTACTGGATGAAGCATGAAGCGATCATAGTGTTATTGAAAGTGGGAAAAAATTGAGGTCCTAAATGATCCTACTATGTTTCATCATGAGTTGCTAGTTGCTAGTTCATAGTGTTATTGCTAGTTCCTGAATGATCCTGAATGATGAATTATATATATTCATAGGAATTTCATATATATTATTAAGGAAAGGTTGGAGCTGGAGCTGCAGAAGAAAAAGAAAGAGGAAGAACGAAAGAAAAACGAGGAACAAATGGCAGCAAAGAAGTGGCAGATGGAAGATGAAGAAAAAAAGGAGAAAGAAAGAAAAAGGAAGAGATAAACCCACAAAAAAATGAGTCAATTTGTTAAAATTTGATTACATATTAGTTAAATAAGTTTTTTTGTTATTAATTAATGTGCAGGATTACTGGTTTTCCGCTTCTGCCTCTTGTTATTTATGCAATATGATTTTTTTTAATGCACTTAATAACGGTATATATATTTGATTAATTACAGGAATTGGATGAGAAGGCCGTGGGAAATTGTCTACTCTGTTTCTTTTCATGTATGTCATTGTTTTTATATCCAAACACAGACCAGTGTTAAGCTGCTTGGATTCAAATCATGATGTTATCAATTTCATTTATATTATATATATTATGCTCTCGGGTAAATTACCACCTTGTACAGTTGAGTCCCACTTTCAAAGTTGAGTCATCTCAATATAAGTTTCTGTCACTTTGTTTTTCTTATCTTAATTCAAAACATTTGGCAAAAAATGGAGAAATGACGTTCTAAACTTGAATTATAGGTGTATGCTCCTTACATTTAAATTGCAACTGATGCTTTATTTGTTCTACTTTCTTTAAGCTAACATTAAAGTGTGCTATATTATGTCTTGCTTAGGTGGTTGGGGTGGAACCTGCAGACAGAAGTGTTGTTTTGGGTGACAGTCCTGGTATGAATATTTTACAAAGTTTATGAATGTCATTTTTCCCTTCTTCGTATTGTTAGTTTCAAGGCCAATAACCACTTAAAACATTTTCTTGTCAGATGTTGACTGTATTGGATTTGGTTGTAGCTTTCATGCCAAGCATTTTGGATGTCAAACTGCTTGATGAAGTTATCAAGGTAAAAATAATTATTCCTCCTGTGCTGTAAACTTTCCTCTTTATTTCTGGTCAGAATAACCTGCTTGAGGTTATTCTCTTTGGCTTTGGTATTTTTGTACTAAAGAGCAAGCTTTGTCTCATGAGAATATTCGGTCTGTATAGGATAACTTTGCTCTGTATTTTTAAAAAAAGAGAATATCCAGTCTAAGCACGTGGAATGAGATTGAATGTGGTTGATTGGCTATCATAATGTTGATGGTTTTAATTCATCTTTACAGATTGGCGATGTCACTTTTCTTACTTGTTTGGTTTCAATCCTTGTTGGTGCTTCAAAGTCTTTGTTGGTTAAGGTTTGTGGTAGGGAACATGGTGGGTGATGCTCCATAATCAATGTACGAGATGTAGCTGATGCAATACTTTTGGTTTATGAGAAGCTTGAGGAAAGTTGTAATAATTAAGGTAATTAAGTGGAATATAATTTAGATCTGCAAAAGTTATGGGTTGGCAGACTACAACAACAACAAAAGGCAAAAAAAGTCTTTCCCACTATATGAAGTAATGCCATTTATTGTTACTCGTACAAATCAGTATTGTGAGAAGAAAATTTCTGAAGTTGAATATTAAAAAACTAAGAAGTGAATTCTATGCCAAAGGTGTCGTATATCATGATATTGGGAAGTAATGCCATTTATTGTTACCCGTACAACTTTTTTTCTCAACAACGCAGTTAGTTATTGGAAAAATTGCCAAGTCTCACTCCCCTTCCCCAAGTCAAACACCTTTGACATTGCCTACTTTGTTAGAGATGACATGAACAAATAGTGCCGTTTTGAGCTTAGATATCATAGTTTTGATGTGGTTCACTCTATTTCATACCTCTTGGGATTCAATTTAAGCATAAAAACAATTTTTATAGTTTGATCTGAACCTAAATTTCAGATAAATTACATAATGGTAATTATCTATTTGTGATTGCTAAATATTTAGCACGAAAGCTTAATACTGCTAATTTTTTTATGAAAATTTTATACTAGTTTATCTGAAATGACTAATGATGGTACATGGGGTTTCAGATCCCAAGTTCTAGCTGCTGCTCTTAGTTACCTGACAACATCATTAGGATTGTTACCTGTCCAAGCTTTGAGGTTTCTTGTCAGAAAATCCCTTGGGAAGTCATGGTCAGTCAATGCAGTTGAGGCAGCATGCTCTCACTTGTCACAGGTTAGCTTTACTGTTCTAAGAGGACTTCAATGATAAATCACATCAAATTTGTAATTTAGTTCCTTTTCTTTTGGTCATTCTTCTTATTGATCCCTTTACTTATATTAGCAATACAAATGCAATAAAATCTACTTTTAATTGATGCTGACTTACAGCTTTTTATTGTGGGTTGATATGCACCTTTTTTTTTGTATTAACTCGAACCTTAATAACTCGCAGTATCATACCATGCGGAATGTCCTCTATATGGCCATGACTGAATTCAGAAAGGTAACAATTCCTATCTATGAATATATTCAGATTTTATAAATTATAATAAAGCTGTTTCACTTCATTTTACTATTTAGCAACTTTTTCATTTATATATGACATTATTTATCCGTAACTATTTTTCTTCATTAAAAATTAAATGCTGGCACCCTTTAATCAATGTAGGTATTTTGTTGACACCACCAGTGGAAAAAGGCTTTAGTTATTGTTGTATATGATTCTTGTAAGAGTCATTTATTCATACCAACATAGGATGTGTGTGGTTTGTGGAAATATTTTTTGCTTTCACTTATAAATCCTACAACCTTTAAGTCTGACTTCGCTGCTGTTATGATAAAAATGGGAGATATTGAACCATTAACCGGAACAGCTGGAATGATAAGAAAGATGAGTTCTATCAACTAATTAATTAAGTACTTGGACATATCAATTGCCGTAGTGTTTTCTAAAAATTCCATAAATTATTTCATGAATACGTGTTGCATATACTTATCAATTCATTTAATTGTAATTAGTGTCTTTGTTTCATTGATCAATAAAGTCTAAGTTTCATTGTTTCTCTTAATTTATATTTGTTCTTGCGCATGAAATTTTTGCTATAGTTTGTATGTGTTAAATTTGGTTGGAATAAGATTAAGCCCAATTCATGTTTTGGGTCAGTGGAAAAAGGCTTTAGTTATTGTTACTTTATTTTTAAAGGTTTGTACGGGAAATGGTGAAAACACTTGGAAAAATTGAAAACAGAAAATATATAGGAAATGAAAGCATGTTAAACTGCAACGTTAATCACATGCTTCCCCTGCTAGCTTTCAAAGGCACCAGATTGGACATTTATGAGAGAAAGAAAGGCTCAATTGGCATTTTTATTTGGTGTTGACGATCATTGGGGACCACTTCATTTGCTTGAAGAGGTATCTTTTTATTTATTTTAATTACTGATATTATTATCTGGAAAGCTTTTGCATCATCTGAAGGTATGAAATAAGATTTGTACCTCAAGCATTTAAGTCTGGGAGTGCCTCCACTAGAGAGCATGTGTAGGATAATTATATGCTTGAGATTCTATCATAGTCTGCATGATCATTGATGACCCTAAAATGGTGCAATAGATGTTCTAAGTTTATTAACAAAGTTGAATCCTAGTCTGCAAATATCAAAATTTGCAGCAATTTTTCTCTATAAATTAAAAATAAAACAACCAAGAAGAACCTTATCTTTGTTTATTTTTGATAAATTTTATTGCTGCAAATTATTTACTTAAAAGAAATTAAAGAATGTTGTAAGTTTGGCCGAGCCATTAAGCTGAAGGTTTGGATTTGTGTTTGAATCTCAGCATGAACTACAATATGTGATTACCTTCTTCCTCTTTCTCTATCCCCCAGTTTATGTTGGGGACTTCTACTCTTGCATTTTCTTGTTTTACTTTCCTATTACACAATAGATATGATTAAAAAAATAATTAAAAAAAGAAAAGGAAAACAGAATCTAAGATGGTTATATGCATAACCGTCTTAGAAGGTGCGGGAAAAAATTTAAAAGAAACAGAATCTAAGATGATTATACGCATAACTGTCTTAGAATGTATAGTAAAAATAAAAAAAAAATAAAAAGAAAGAAGACAATATTTAAGACCGTCTTAGAATGGCTACATACTAAGACGGTTATATGCATAACAGTCTTAGAAGGTTGGGTAAAAATATAAAAAAAAACAGAATCTAAGACGGTTATACGTAGTAACCGTCTTAGAATGGCTACATACTAAGACGGTTATACGTATAACCGTCTTAGAAGGTGCTGTAAAAAAAATAAAAAGAAAACAGGATCTAAGACGGTTATTCGAAATAACTATCTTAGAATGGCTACATACTAAGACGGTTATAGAGTATAATCGTCTTAGAAGGTACGTTAAAAAAAATAAATAATAAAAAATAAATCTAAGACGGATATACAAAGTGAGGTTAGAAACTCCAATTTTGTGATAGGACTGACCCTGGGGCGTGTGATGTGTCCTTTCTGATGCCCTCGACCGCATTTCGGAACCCGAAAGCTTCGCGAGGACTACTTTACGACGGATGGAGGTTCTTCTTTCTCCTCTGGGGTTAAGTCCAATACTACTCGATCAGTCACCTGAGAAAAATCACACTATTGATAAATAGTAAGTTAGCAACTCGCGAAATCTTCCCTCTTTGCCCTCAATTATATCAGAAAATGATTTGTAAACCTTATTATGTACCAGTCCCAGGGTTTAGAGTATAAGTGCTTTGAGTGTCATCTCATTTGCCCTCCTCTAATCTTCTGTCTCTTTGAGCCGACCACTGCATAAGCCACTGGTGGCAGCGAGCGTCTTAAAAGGAGTTAAACATCTCATCTGCCCTCCTCTAATCTTCTGTCTCTTTGAGCCGACCACTGCATAAGCCACTGGTGGCAGCGAGCGTCTTAAAAGGAGTTAAACATCTCATCTGCCCTTCTTTAATCTTCTGTCTCTTTGAGTATGTGTAACCTTATGTAACACCCCGAACGTCTCCGGTATGTTATCATCAATGATATCCATATCACGCTATCAGCTGTAACTAAGCGCGGTGAGGAAGCAAAAGAATCGTTTATCTTGATTACATTATGAATGGAATATAAAACCACATAACAAAGAACATAAAACATGCCCCTGCTGATCCAGATAAAACATGACAACATTATAGGCAGATACACAACATAGTCATACAGAGACAATCAGGAGGAAACATACTTTATACAATAACATCAACTGTACATATACATGCTCAAAAACAAGACCATAGTTGGGTCATACATCAGATTATGTACAGGAAATGGGTATACACATACCCTACCACTACACAGAGATGCTAAGACCGGCTTCAACCCCTGAAGCTCTGCTCTGGTCTTCTACTGCAGCCTCCCATCCAGCCTGATGGTCCACTAGGGCCTCCTGCCCTGAGGTCGTTCTTCTCTTCTAGAAGAAATACCTGAAAACCACAAACCCCACACAGGTTGAGACAAACGTCTCAGTAAACTCAGGGTTCTGGGAATCTTCCCTAACCCTGGTTTACCACCAAGCATAACACAACACATAAACAGAGCTGAGGAAATCATCCTAGCTCATACATACAAAGCCTAGGACATAATCCTAGCTTTCACATATCCCAGCCATCTGGTCCAAAACAGGATGCTCTCAGGATCAGAGGTATTTCACCTCATCATGGCTCTCACAGCCATCTATCAGAGATCACAGCCATAAACATGGCATTAATATCTAATCCTGGCTCTCATAGCCTGTCTCACAGAGGTACCATCAAAACAGTGTCACACACTGGACACTAACCATATAAGAGAGGCACCGCCTCTTAATCACATCCATATCTCAACATATACCCAG
>PYAF01001489.1:73408-95657 GCA_007407185.1 Glycine tomentella | reverse complement strand
CCGAAATCCAAAACACAGAACCAACGGTTAGAGCTCGAGTTTCTTACCTCTGTGATGTTCAGAACCACTAGGGAATCGCTTTCCCTAAGATAACTTGCTCAATCACGGCCTCTTTCGTCTTTAAACTCCGAGCTCTCAAGGGTTCTCTCAGAGAAATCAATCTCACTATTTCTCAGCTATTCTCAAGAATCAATCGGGGTTTTCTCTCTTCTCGGGGTTCTAATCACTTTCTCAGTTGGGTCGGAGGTGTTTAGATGAATGATGAAGAAGATACAAAGCTCAAACGCTCATCAATGGAGGTTTCTCTCTATACTCTCCTCTCCTTTTCGTCCCAAATGACCTTATATATATATAGGCCTGCCCGAAGCTCCGCGCTACTCGCGCCGTTACCCGCGCTACTCGCGCCACATGCTCGGGCCTCCCACGCGATAGGCGTGGACATCCACGCTACTCGCGTGGAGCTCCAGAGGAAAACATGGTTCCTAGAGCACTTCCCATGCGACCCGCGTGGATCACCACGCTACCCGCGTGACATGGCAGAGCCAATTTGCCTATCTTGTGCATATGGCGCGAGTCGCGCCAAACGCCGCGCGGTTAGCGCCGTAGGCCAGAACCAGTTTTCTCCTCTCTTCCTCAAGCCTTCCTCTAATTATACTAAGCCTCATCATTTATCTTTAAGCATGGGCTTAACCTAGGCTCAGTTACGTACTTGAAATTCAAGGTATTACAGTAAGCAACATTTCTATTAGTTGAAGGTGCATTTTACTCACAACCATATTAACATATTCTACTCTTAGAAACTTTACCATACATTCGCTACTCATCTCCCTAAATCTTTCTATGATATCAGTAGCTATCTCATCCATTGTAGTTTCATATTTAGTAAGTCAGCTACCATGATTTTAGGTTGGGGTCTATAAAAGTGATTATGAAAGACCATTTCCATATCAACCCAACTTTGTATTGAATTTGAAGGCTAAGAGGAGTACCAAGTGAAAGTAGTTCTTGTTAAGGATAGTGGGAACAATTGAAGTTTATGCTACTCATTTTGGTTTCCTCTGTACATTGAAAAGTGAATTGGCTTATATGTTCCACCATAGACTGGTCACCTTTGCCAGAATAGGTTGTAAAAAAATTTGGAATTAAAACCCCTCAACAAAGGCTTCATCTTCTCAATCCACTCAAGATAAGGTTTGTTATATGTCCTTGGTTAGTGGTTTCAGCTTCATGCAAAAACACTTTTTCATAGTTTTGGCTATCATGCTTGGGTCAACCATTAAAGAAGTGGTTGACTGAGCTGCATTCTGCATGACAATTGTCTCAGGTTGCTTCTCACATAAGGTCATAGGCTGAAATCCATGTTGATCAATTGAGGTAGGTTGAGTAATACTCCATGGTTGAGTAATACATGTTTTGCCAACATGTATTTTGTGCCTAACGGGTCGAAAGCCCAGCAGTGCACTACAAGGATTGGGAGGCCCCATGACAAGGGCAAGATTAAAGGAAGCACAAGAAGCATTGGATCATGAAGTGAACTACTTCCTTTCTCAAGCATTAGGCCAAGATATCAACCTTGCCTTGAGCCTAAAGACCAACCCGGAAGAAGAGCTCAGATTGCTCCAATTGATTCAAATGAGTGAAGAGTCCAAAGACCAATGAATGAATTTCCTAGATTGCTCCAATGTTTTGAACATAACTTGAGTTCCAGATGTTTGTTTTAGGAGTTCTTTCATGCGTTTGAATTCTCCGAATATTTACTACAAGTCATATTTCTAGTCTCAAGTCCCAATTCTGGATCTATGATGATGAAAATTGGATATGAAGTTCAACACGAAGTTATGGAGGAAAATTACTTTTTGTTTAAACTTTGTTTTAATGAAATTTTTAGTTAGGAATATGTGGCTGAAGTCCCACATTGGCAAGAAAGGGGAGAGAGGCACCACTTGTTGGCTATAAATAGCCATTCATTTGTCTTATTTAGACACATTTGAATTGAATAAAAACTTTGCACTCTAAAGAGTTGTGTGAGAAGAAGTTCCTCTTGAGTTCTTGATTGGACCAAACCTTGGTTCTTATCAAAAGTTTCTATAACCTTTGTGGTGAATCTCCATGGGACTTATCACTCTCCAAAGGTGTGGCGTTTTCTTCCATTTCTTGTCTTTTCCGCTTTTATTTTAGTTTTAACATTTTGTTCTTGTTAAACCCATTATTTTTGCGCTGCACTGTTCTTCATATTATCTTTGTCTTTGTTTTGCTTCACCAAACACTTGGCATTCACCTTACCTATGACGCTAAGTTCATACTAAGTTGCATGCTTTGCTTGTTTTAACTTCCTCTTTGCGCAATACATTCTCTTGCGCTACATGATACATAAAGCTTGCACCTTTTCTTTTCAAGAGCATCTTTCTTTTGTTATAACGAGAAGCCTTTTCAAGGATGATCTGTAAAAAAAACAATGAACCCTCGTATTCATTCATATCATGTGGTATCTTGAGCCCGGATCCTAGAATTGGCCAATTTCTCGTGTTTGTGTGTACTATTCTTTAATTCTTGCCCCTTTTTTTCTATCTTTTGTTTTCGTTTTTTATCATTTTTTTCTTTTATTTCTTTTTCTTTATCATTCCATCTTTTATTTCTCGTTCTTTTATTCGTTCTTTATCATTCTGTTCTTTTATTTCTTGTTCTTAATCATTTTGTTCTTTTATTTCTCATTCTTTATCTTTTGTGCAATTTATAGTTTTGTTATATTCTGCTCATATTATTGCTATAACAAGGTTATTTTGCACACCTTATTATGAACTAAACCATTACTATTCATAATTGGTCATCAATTGAAAATCATTTGCATTAGTTTTTTTTTCTAGTTCTGTATTTTCTTTGTTTGTCCTTCTTAATTGAGTGTGTCTTTCTTTGTTACATTTTCTAGTTTATCTTTTAAAATTCCTTTCGATTGTTGTCTTTTTGGTTTTCCTTTCGATCAAGAAATCCAGTGAGCAACTCTTGTCAGGATCACTATAATTTTATATATAAAACAAACTTTTTGATTTTGAAACGTGGCTTATCTTGTTAAGAACCTAAAGAGAACTTTGAGTGATAAAGGAAAGAACATTTACATTAAAATCAAAATCCATTTTTGAGTGAAAACACGAGTTGTCATTTCTTGAGTGAAACATGTGAGTATAGTGGAGAGGTCTTGTTCATATTTTCCTTATACTACTATATGATGGTTAGTTGTTCTAATACCCCTCCCACCCTTAGAGCTTATTGATTGAGTGTTTCTAGTATAATATTTTCTATTCTTCTTAGTTTATTTGACTTCTCTTGGATTCTTATTTTCTAACTTTTACTCAGTTTTGGTCTTAGGCAAATAATTGAGCTTAATTGATAATTGTTGCTTATTTTCAAATTTTGTGCTTGCTTAGCCTATCTTCCTTGTGCAGGACCTAAAGGATACTACAGAACTCCAAATGGAGCATATGAGTATTCCCTGGAAAGCTAAGGACAAGAGCTACAATTTTGTCAGAGATAAGTATGGGCCAATTCTACCGTTTTGAGGGTCAAATTAGGCTTGGAAGTCAAAACATCTACACTTTAGTTTTGGGCTACGAGTTTGGATTTTTATTGATGTAATTAACATAATTAGTTAGTTTATATGGACCTAATCAGAGTCCATCCTTCATTTTGTTCAGTCACTATATATTAGTGTAGCTAGGATAAAAAATTTCTAGCTTTTTGTGCAAGTTTAAAGAATTAAAATCTTTTCTCTCAATTGTCCTTCATTGTTCTTTGTTTTTCCTTTCATCTCTGTTCTTCAATTTTTTTCACACCAATTTTGTGGCTCTTCCACTGATGATGATCATGGAAGGCTAAACAATCAATGAATCCAAGGATCTAGTCCAAGCAAGGAGAATTTGAGTTCTAGTTTGGTATTCTAATTTCTATGTGAATGTTCATCTTCTTCTTCAATCCTCTTTTCAATTTTCATGATTATGAATATGTTTAGGATTGAAAATGAATTAGGTTATAGATTTATTTCCTAATTTTGAATTTTAATCATAGATTGTTTGGATGGTATTTCAATCCGATTTGTGATTTCAATTGACTTGGGAGTTAATTTGATTGAACTGCTTCTAATGATATTGAATGAACCTTCATAATATGATCATTATATGAGAACTATGTTAATTTGCATTGTTGGGTTTGGTGAATTTGATTGATATTCTTGAATCTGTTTTACAACATCTTTCACCAATTCTGTTAGTTTCTGCATTTTTCTTCAATTCTTGACTGTGTTTCTTCAATATTTGTTCAATGTCTGTAGACTGTTTGATTTAATCCCCCTACTGTTTATAAGTGGATTAAGTCAGGAATCAAATTGAACCGTATCTCTGAGTCGACCTAAGTTAATCCTGTGCTACAGAGTTATCTTAGTTTTATTTGTTTTGTAACGATTTGATAGTCGTTATCAACAAGGTTCTAGCGACAACCAATTATTAATTCAAAGAATGTGAGTGCTATTTTCTTGAGGAGTGGCAAGGAGCCTCCAAATTCAACATACGTTGGTGCCAAAATTGATGATGGGGCAAAAATAGATTCCTCTACCTTTTCTTTCTAGATCCATTCGTACAAAAAAAAAGTGGAGCTTGATTTCGATATTCTTAATACTTTCAGGAAGGTGGAAGTCAACATTCCCCCTCTTGGATGCCATCAAACAGATTCCAAAATATGCAAAATTCTTGAAGTATTTGTGCACCCACAAGAGAAAGCTGAAGGGAAATGAGCAAGTGAATATGGGCATAAATGTTTTTGTACTTATACAGAGCAAAACTGTTTCTTCCATTACCCCATCCACCTTGCCACAAAAGTGCAAAGATCCTGGCACTTTCACTGCCCCTTGCACCATTGGAGACTGCACCTTTACAAATGCAATGCTTGACCTTGGAGCATCCATTAATGTTATGCCCACATTAGTTTACAGGTCATTACAACTTGGTGATTTGAAACCCACTGGTGTTGTCATTCACTTAGGCAACAAGAGTGTTGCACTTCCACTTGGAGTTATTGAAGATGTGTTGGTGCGAGTTAATGATCCAATTTTTTTAGCGAATTTTTAAATTTTGGATATGGAGAATGAATCTTCTAACCATGGTTCCACATTGATTATAGGGAGAACATTCTTGATGACAGCCAGAATCAAAATTGATGTGCATGCAAGAACTCTTTCCATGGAGTTTGGTGATGATGTTGTTCATTTTAGCATTTTTTAGGGCATGAGACATCTTGTCTTCCTTTTAGATATCATTGATGTTGCATTTGATAGTGTAGATATTTGTACAAAGTTGCTTGGTTTTGAACACATTAAGAAATTGTATGTGCATAATGATGATTTTGCCAAGATATATGTTGTGTGTGAAAAAGGGGCGCATGATGGGTTTCTTTTCAAAGAAAAATATTTATGTGTGCCTAAATGTTCTTTATGTGAACTCCTTTTGAGAGAAGCACATGAGGGGATTGATGGGTCATTTTGGGATACAAAAGAGTTTGGATATGTTGCATGAGCATTTCTATTGGCCCGACATGCGGCACGATGTGCATAAGTTGTGTGCTAAATGCATAGTTTGTAAAAGGGATAAATCAAAAGTTTTGCCACATGACCTATACACTTCTCTTCCTATTCCCAATTCCCCCTGGACCAATTGTATATGGACTTTGTGCTTGGTTTGCCTCGAACTAAAAGAGGAAAGGATTCCATTTTTATGGTTGTGGATAGGTTTTCAAAGATGGCTCACTTTATACCTTCCCATAAGGTAGATGACGCCACCCATGTTGCAGATTTATTCTTCAAAGACATAGTGAGGCTCCATGGGATGCCCCAAAGTATTGTTTCCGATAGGGACTCTAAGTTCCTTAGCCATTTTTAGAGGACCCTTTGGAATAAATTGGGTACTAAGCTCCTTTTTCTCTACCACTTGCCACCCACAAACAGATGGGCAAACCAAAGTTGTGAATCGGACCCTTTTAGCCTTGTTGAGGTCAATAATCAAGAAAAATGTTAAGACATGGGAGGAACATTTGCCTCTTGTTGAATTTGCTTATAATAGGGTTGTCCATTCTACAACTAGTTGTTCTCCCTTTGAGATTGTGTATGGGTTCAATCCCCTCACCCCTCTTGATTTGTTGCCCTTACCAAACATTTCTTCTTTGAATCATAGGGATGGTGAGGCCAAAGTCGAGTATGTGAGGAAGATCCATGAAAAACTAAAAACACAAATTGAAAAAAAAATAGAGCAATATTCTAAACAAGCAAACAAAGGAGAGGAAGAGTTGTTTATGAACCTGGAGATTGGATTTGGGTTCATATGAGAAAAGAAAGGTTTACTACCCAAAGGAAATCAAAACTTTTGCCTAGAGGAGATGGACCTTTCCCAATCTTGGAGACAATCAATGACAATGCATACAAAGTTGACCTCCCTGGTGAGTATGGGGTAAGCGCAACATTTAATCTTGTTGACCTAAGTCCTTTTGATGTAGGTGATGAAGACCAAAACTCGAGGATGAATTTCTTTAAAGGAGGGGAGCATCAAGAGGACCAAGAAAGCCTACCGGGTTGAAAGCCCAGCAGTGCACTACAAGGATTGAGAGGCCCCGTGAACAAGGGCAAGATCAAAGGAAGCACAAGAAACATTGGATCATGAAGTGAATTACTTCCTTTCTCAAGTATTAGGCCAATATATCAACCTTGCCTTGAGCCCAAAGACCAACCCGAAAGAAGAGCCCAGATTGCTCCAATTGATTCAAATTAGTGAAGAGTCCAAAGACCAATGAGTGAAGAGCCTAGATTGCTCCAATGTTTTGAATATAACTGGCATTTTTTATGCGTTTGAATTCTCTGAAGATTTCCTACAAGTCGTATTTCTAGTCTCAAGTCCTATTTCTGCATCTATGATGATGACAATTGGACATGAAGTTCAGTACAAAGTTATGGACGAAAATTACTTTTTGTTTAGACTTTGTTTTTGTGAAATTTTGAATTAGGAATATGTGGCTGAAGTCCCACATTGGAAAGAAAGAGGAGAGAGGCACCACTTGTTGGCTATAAATAGCCATTCATTTGTCTTATGTAGACACATTTGAATTGAATAAAAACTTTACACTCCAGAGAGTTGTGTGAGAGGAAGTTCCTCTTGGGTTCTTGATTGGACCAAACCATGATTCTTATCAAAGGTTTCTATAACCTTTGAGAAAATCCCCATGGGACTTATCGTTTTCCATAGGTGTGGTTGTTGAATATAGGGGGAACATCATGAAGAGTGAAAGACTTTGATTCAGAAATGTGTTTTGAGCTTTCAACATGCTTGAAGTGCCTTGAACTTTTGTAAATGAATCAAGTGTAAGAGAAAGGCAATTTGTTGATCCTTGCATTGCATTCATTCATCCATTAACAAGCTTAAATGGTTTTCATTAAAACATCAAAGCTTTTATCTTTTTGGTTAAGGATTTAATCAGATTAAAAGGTTTTTGGAAAAATGATTTTTTACTATTTTAATCGATTACTTAATGATATAATCGATTATTTTGTTCTTTGTTCAATCTGGAAAAACCTTCATGAACAACTTAATCAATTACCCATCGGTTTAATCGATTATTTGGTCTTTGATTGAAACTGAACTGCTTTGTTAAATGTTTTAATTGATAACTTACTTAGTGTAACCGATTACATAGTTGAAAATATATTTTGAGCCTTGCTGTGATAATTGATTACCATCATTCGTAATTGATTACATAGTTCATTTGGTAAAAGCCTATTTTCTGACTAAATCGATTACCAAAACTCGTAATCGATTACACAGTTCATTTTGTGAAACTGAGCCTTGTGCCTTAATCGATTACAACTCGGTTTAATCAATTATTTTGCTCGATACTGGAACCCAGAAATCTTCTTGAACATTTTAATCGATTAAGTGGTAATTTAATCGATTACATAAGCATTTTAATCGATTATTTGGCACGTTTAATCGATTACAGTTAGTTACAAAATCTGTTATAAATAAGTTTTAAGGCTTGGCTTGTTTTCTAACTTGACGACTTCGTATTTTTGAGTATACACAAGCCTTCTAAGTCTTTCAAAGTGATTATCTGAGTTCTATTACTTCTTGCTTCATTCAAAACATTCACGGGTCTTTGAATGAATCTTGAGCAAGAAACTTTTCAAGGTTAAGGAAAAACATATTCTGATTTTGTTTGCTATTCAACCTGATTTGGTAACTCATGTACATTACATTCATTGGATCATCAGGTTGTATCTCTCCTTAATCTTTGGTTGTAAATTCGTTTTGAATTTCTATTGTAATTGGCTATTGTAAGTGGGTTCTTCTTGCTTGGGTCTAGGGAAGGGTTCTCTAGCTAAAGAGCATAGTAGTGTTCTCTGGTTCTTGCTCTTTAGAAGTCTAATAGGGTTTTAGATTTCTATTCTTTATCTAGTGTTGATAAAGAGAGATTTTGTAAAAGCTTGTAAGAACAAAAATTTATGATAGTGGAACTCTAATTTAGTGTGAATTAGAAGAAATTGGATGTAGCTTCTATTGTGAAGTGAACCAGTATATATTACTTGTGTTTTTGTTTTTTATCTCTATTATTCATCTTGTTCATTGATTCTTTGATTTATATCCATTGTCCAACAAGTTCTGCTTTGAGCTATTGATTTCTTGAGGCTGAGTTATTTGATTGAGTAAAAAGATTTCTTGGTTTTAAAAGTGATAAAGATCCTAAACTCTTATTTGAATTAATTTTAAAATATCAAGGTTTTAACCTATTCACCCCCCTCTTGGTTATTGTGAGTATTCCTATTATTTTCAGTGGCGTCTTCTTCCATTTCTTGTCTTTTCCACTTTTATTTTAGTTTTAACATTTTGTTCTTGTTAAACGCATTATTTTTGCGATGCACTCTGCTTCATATTATCTTTATCTTTGTTTTGCTTCATCAAACACTTGATGTGCACCTTACCTATGACGCTAAGTTCTTATTAAGATGCATGCTTTGCTTGTTTGCACTACATTATACATAAACCTTGCACCTTTTCTTTCAAGAGCACATTTCCTTTATTATAACAAGAAGTATTTTCAAGGACGATCCGTAAAAAAATACAATGAACCCCCATCTTGGTTCATATCAGTAGGAAATCCTAAGAACAGTTGAATTAAAACACAAATTTGCAATCATGGACAATCAATCAATCACTAATTCCTAATTGGAATTTAATTTCCTAGTTCCAATCAAAATCATTATCAAAGTTTAGAAACTAAAAATCAAAAAATGGAGGAATCATGAATTCAAAATTGGTAAAGGAAAAATACAAGGAACTGCAATTTATCGACCTCATTGAAATCCTTGGATTGAAAATGAGATTATCCCTCTATGAACATCTCCATCAAGAGATTCAATATGAAATTAGTAGAAGAGAACATAAAGGAGAAGAGGGACAAAGAGAAAGAGAGAAAAGACCAAATACCTAACTAGGATTTTTTTTATGTATAAAGTGTAGTCTCTAGAAGAGTAAGTGTTTTATTACAATGAGAACTATTAAAAATTCACGGGTCCTCTTTACAAACAGAAACCCACTCATTTAAGTCGCTAAAAACACAATTGGGCCCCTAAGTACAAATTAAGCCCAAAAAATTCTGAAGATGAAAGTTCAAGTTTGAGACCACAACTTTGTAGCTCCATTTTGACCCCTAAATATTTTGAACTAGTGATAATTATCATATATTCCTACATTTTGTAATCATCTTGGGGTAAATTATGTGATATCTCTTATGCTTTTGGGCCCTGTTTGTGTTCATTTTGGTTAAGTTTGAATAAAATTAAAGCTTGATTTAACTAGGATTTTCTAGTTTATACCTTTTTCAATTGATCTTTGGTTTGTTTTCTTGTGTTTGTAGGAACTGTATTGAAGCTGGGAGAAAGCAATGGACATGTTCCAAGAATGATTAGATGCATCAAGGATCCTTTGGGTTGAAGTCTATGGCTTTGGAGGTCTTGCAGAGATAAGAAAAAAAACTTTTTGGAAATTTTGAAAACTTCACACTACTGTGCAAGAATATGTGAAAGAATCCACTAACCAATGCTAAGTTCGAATATGCTGAATCTAAAGTTGCAAAAATTGCACACTTGTGCAAGAATCCTATACAAGACTTCGCACACTTATGCAACAGGCATGTGATAAAAAGACATTTATTTTCAATTTTGTTTTCTTTTGGGTTTAAACCATTATGGACCCATAACTTTAAATAGAGATTTATTATTTTAGTTTAGGGTTCTAAGCCTTGAGCATTGAAGAGAGAGAGAGAGATCTGAGACATTGTTCAATGAATTTGAATGCTTAAGGGTTTATCTTCCATTGTTTCTCCATTAAGTGTTTCTTTCCCCATGGCTATGAGCAACTAATTCTTTCTTCATTGGGTTTTAGTGTAATTAAACCTATCTATTTTCATATAATTACACTTTTTATTATTCAATAAATAGTTGTTATTGATCCCCTTTTATGCTTAATGTGTATGTTTGGCTTGATCACTCGATTACATGACACCTTGTTATTCAATTTATAATTTGGAAATTTTATTGAATTGCAAAGTGTAGGGATCACCCAATATTTTTTTTATGGCTAAGCATAGGGTAAAAAAAGGATTAGGCATCATTACAACCTTATTCCTAATGAAAGAACATTGGTTACACTAATTCAAGGGATTGATAGTGAAATCAAAGGACTTAGGTTCTATAATTATACTATTAGTTACCCAATTATTGCACAATGCCCTATGGAGACGATACTTAACTTATCACTATGTTACTTGAGTGATTTGTTACTCTTGCAATTATCTTAACAATTAGCCTGAGCTTGTTAGACACAAAATTATATAGCTTCCTCTTAGACTTCAAACAAAATCAGAATCACCTAAATCAAAGCTTCATAAAGTAAGTTATGACATGTACACAAAAACGTTGTTAATATGAAAAAATTAATAAAACATGACACTTGGAGCCAATGAGCTCAATCTCACAAAACTCAATTAAAAGGGTCAAATCATAAAAGCATACCAATATATGCAAAATAAAACACTAATCAATACTTAATTATGCTTTATCACTATGCTCGTGTAAAGTGGTGATCATTGATAGACTACAACTTTGAGAGGTAATATATTGGTGTTATTGGGAGTAATTTCAATTCTCTAATATATCATGACATGAAATGAGTAGTTAATTAATTGTGAATGTTGGCACACTAAGGGCTTAGAAAAAATATCATTTGAAAATAGTATGAACAACACACAAGAACCAAGAGGAGTGAATTGGTTGATCTTGAACAATTTAAAAATTCTTAAACAATCAGAGTTAACAAGACCGTATCACAAAATAATCCAAGAAAGCTTTCAACCAATCAAACACCACTACTCAAAGAATGCAATCAAAACTTTTTCAGTTGATTGTGAAATGCAGCGCCAATGAATGACAAGTTATAATAGAAAGAAAAAATAAAGATGAAGTAGTCAATACAAGGATTTATACTGGTTCACTTCTCAACCTAGAGAAGCTACATCCAGTTCTTCTAACCAACAAGTTAGAGTTCCACTAATAACAATCTCTTTCTTACAAGCTTTTTACAACCACTCTCAATCACACCTAGATCAAGAACGAGACTTTTAACTCACACAGAATCTCTGTGATCAAGGCATAGAGAAAACCTATCTTTACTCTTACCTCTAGAAACACCTATTCTAGAAAAGCCTTAAGAAAAACTATTATTATAGTTACACAAAAATAAATTCAAAAGAATTCACAACCAATTTGTATAGAAAGAAACCACCTGATGATCCAATAATGATGTATGCAAAAGATTACCAGACTTGAGTCAATGGTGAAAGAAACTACTTCAG
The DNA here is from genome assembly GCA_007407185.1 of Glycine tomentella. Lineage (NCBI taxonomy): Eukaryota > Viridiplantae > Streptophyta > Magnoliopsida > Fabales > Fabaceae > Glycine > Glycine tomentella. The sequence continues at coordinate 83,723 of PYAF01001489.1, read as the reverse complement.
AACTTCAATTTCTTTCCAAAACTTCTTTCGAAAGCTTTCCCAAAAAGAAATTCTCTTTAGAAACCTTGAAGCTTGAGGATTTGTGGGTCTAATAGAGTTTAGCACTTGGAATATTTTCTTACTTCAGAAAGCTTATGAAAATACTTTGATAATTCATTGTATCTTTTCAAAACACCCAACAACTATTTATAGAAATTTGTTTGTAACTGTTAGTAATCGACTAATTCACTAATGTAATCGATTAAATTCACTTATGTAATCGATTAATAACTCATTTAATTGATTAAAGTGTTCTTGAACTTTCTGGAAAAGGTTTATGAGCAAAGTAATCGATTATTTCACAATGTAATCAATTATCACAGGAAGTTTTTGTTCTAAACACGCACCAAGTAATCGATTACAACAATATCATAATCGATTATCACAGGTAGACTATTATGTGACTTTGTGTAGTGTAATCGATTATCATACTCTTGTAATCGATTAAAGTGTTCTTGAAAGCTTAAGTAATATATTACCATTTGCTGGTAACCGATTAAACTAGTGAAAAATTGTTTTTTCAGAAACTTAAACATTGAGCACTTGGCTTTTTATGCAATTATCAAAACTTATGTTTCAGAAAAGCTTTTTCACAAAACTTATGTTTTTATGAAAACATGAATGCAAAAATATGCATGAGCTTTATGCAATGGATCATAGGAAGTCTCTTCTTAGACATACACAAATTACAACTACCAATCAATTGAATTGGCATCTAAAAAGCCTAAATACTTTGCTGCCTAAGAAACTCAGCTTCTTGATCCTTTTGAGCTCCCCCTGACTCTAACATTATTTAGCATAATTGACATTCAATTTGCAACATCTCTGATTGTCGACTTCTCGACAGCTCACACTCTATGACACTTCATATGGTGACACTTCACTAAACATTTTTGTTGGTCAGAACCCTCCATCAGTCATAATCCTCCATATGTAGCCTTTTTTGAGACATCAACAACTAGCTTGGCTGCTTTCAAGATAATTGAATGTCCACACAAACCAACACGAGACTTTTCAGTGCATTTTGTCCTTACTCACACGCTTTCTAAGAAATTTCTTAGAAGATCACCATCCCATAATTGCTCCAAGCCAAACATGCTTAATTGTGGAGTTCTTCAGTGATAGGTATAACGATCTCTTAGACTATTGGCAAGCGTACCAATGTCGCAAGTTACATAATTTATAAAGAGATCGTCTCTATAGGGACTTGATCTACTCAGTTTTCCCAAATAAAAGTTAATAGATCAATAGTTAAGTACAACAAATTAAGTCGAAAGTTCATGATTTAATTGCAATGACGGAAATACAGAAATGAGGAAAATGCGGAAATAACGGAATTAGTGTGTCGAAAATATGGAAAATTACGAAAACAATTAAGATGACTTTAATTAATTCAAGAGAAATGTAGGATTGGATTTGTTCATACCCTCGATAACCAATTAACATTAATACATATGAATCATTTTCTAACATTACTGATGCACACATTAAGTCACCCTGAATCGATCCCTTGCACTTAAGAATCCTATGGATATTTACCAAATATTGATTCCTCGCATATGAAGTAAATAACCCAGCATTACAATCATAATCTCGTGCTATATGCAATCAAAATATTATGTTGTATTCCTAGCAACGTAATATAACGAGTAAAATCATTCAATTTAAATTCTGAGAGCACTTTCCAGTCAAACTTAGAATCCAATTTCAAGAAATTAGTGATCGAGTAGAACCAAACATTATGAACAAAATGAAATCACCAGTAAAGAGTAGAAAAGATTCATATATATATATATATATATATATATTAAATATTAAAAGCGATACATAAAGATACAAAGATTACATCCAATCATTTGGAGAAACTAGTCGATCATTGTGTAGAGCATAAGATCACTAGAAGAAATGATGAAGGATGCGATCCATGATCACTGGATTGTTGTAATGCCCAATGCTTCCATTTGCATGGTTTTTTAAAGCAAACACTGCAAGAGGTGCCAGACCAACTCGCCCAGGCGAGTTGGTTACTTCTGGCTGAAGTAAGGTACCTCGTCCAGGTGAACTGATTGCTAGATTGGGCAAATTGCACTTTGAAATTCTGTAAAAATGACTCTTTTGCCCTTCATCTTGGCTTGGTTTCTGGATCCAATAAATACCTATCAAATCATCATAGTTGTATGGATGAATCTTCCAAATTTAAACAACAACATTTATAAATGTACAAAATATAAAAAACTAGAATTAAGGGAAGTTTATAAGAAAACTACTAAAATCAAAAGATAAGTTACCATTATAATCCCGAAAAATAACTAAAATATGACACGTATCACGATCCCAAAGGCCATTACATGAAACACTAAGGCTTTAATACGAAAAAAAAATTCATTTTTAGTCCCTTTAAAACTCTTGAATTAGTTTAATTAATGAAAATATGTATACTTTTTTCACAAATACAAGTGTGTCATATAAACATCACCCAATAAAGGTCCTCAAGTCGTAAAACATATAGGTGTGTATGCCCCAAGGCACTACATCATCAAAACATCATGAAAAAAATCTCCAAATAAAACTCAAGGGTCCATCAAGGGAATAAATACAACATAGATCCATGAAAATGGATAAACCCTAGGCTAGTCCCCTTTAAGACAAAACATAAATAAATGACGAAGGGTTGGGTCTCGCCCCTAAGTCCGCCACCAAGTCCACATCAACGACGAGTGGCATGCTCCTCATAAGCTACATCATAATATGCTACCATGTCACATGATACGATCATCATAGTTCAACAGAAAATGCAACAATAAGCTCATTTTAAAAGAAAACAACTTATAAGAGAAATATAAGATCATTATGTTAATAGAGATATAGAAATTCCCCATTTTTCCAATAGCCATGTACTAATACAACTCCTTAAGTAACACATCATTCTTAATGCACATGTCTAACTATCATGTTATGTCATGCTGAATCTTTACTCCCACTAGGTTTCACCTTTTGAGTGATTAACCTATATGCATCCCTTAACATAGTTGCTCTCTATGATCTGACAATTTAGGAAGACTTGAATTAACCCTGTGGAAAAAAGTGTGGTTTTAATAAAAATGGATGAGTGTGGGTAGTGACTTACCTCGATAAGGATTGCAAAGACCTTATCCTATCTAGGGATCCACCCATCCGTCCATTCTATAGACGCATTCGATGTTAGTCACCACTACAACCTCCAACACTAGGTTGAGGGTCTTCTTAGCACCCCCAAATTATGTCTCTACTCACATGCAGTGTCATTCCTCAATGCATGTATGTTATGATCATTCAAATCAATATCATACGTCATCACAAATTCATTCACCAATCTCAACCTCATAAGAGGTTATAACATCATAGATTAACCATTCATACGTTCATCAGACTCATGAACCCACATATAGTTCAATAATTATAGCAAGACATTACAATACCTTGAATTCTTGCAAACAACTCACCAAAACTCATATGAATGTGAATCTCATGATCTCAACATAAAGTCAACTCTAATAATAAGATAACAACATCTCAACCACATCTCATATCATCATAAATTCATTAAGATCTCAAAATAGTTCATTTATGCAAGGAAAACAAACATTGATCATATCCACATCAAAACTGGCCATTGGACTCAAAATTGATCACTGGATTCAAAACCTGGTCATTGAACTCAAAATGATCATTAGACTCAAAATAATCATTGGACTCAAAACTAGTCACTAGACTCCAAATGGTCACTGAACTCAAAATGATGCTTGAACACAAAACTGATCATTGAACTCAAAATAAGTCATTAGACTCAAAACTGATTATCAGACTCAAAATTGATCACTGGACTCAAAATGGTCATTGTACTCAAAATTTATCATTGGACTCAAAATTATTACTGGATGCGACACTGGACGCTAGATGTAATGCCTCCATTTAATCTCTCGTGTTTGATTGATTTTAGTTAAAATCTCGTTTCCACTTTTGTATTAAAATTATCTTCGTTATAAATTTCATGAAAAATTTCTTTCTGCTCGCTTCGATTTTACAATTTAGTCGTAACATAAACGATTCTCCCTCACCATGGTTTGTTTATAATAAGAATACAGTCCATTAATACAGTTGAAAATATAGTTCATTATACAGTCCCAAATACATGCCAACACAAAATACAATTGATCTAAGTCTAGTACAACTCATCAAAATATCTTCATCATCTTCTCTTCATAGTCATCCCCTGCTCGCCCAAATAAATTGGGGTCATCACAGGTGTCAACCATAGACACAAAATAGGGTAAGTTTATGACAAACACAGTTTGAATAAACAAATATATACACAGATGGTCAAAACCTCAATCATAACATAGGATACAACTTCAAATCACACAACACATACAGTATACAGAACATCATACAACATACCCATCATGTGATGCATGTAATGCATGCTCATCTTCTTTATATGATGCATGATTTTCAACTTTTCAACACATGGCCATAGTCAAGATAGCCCCACCCTCACCTTAGTGGAACGAACTTATCCATTAAGTCAGGGTAGCCCAGTGGCGCGTAGGAATGTCATCTCCACCTATGTGATCATCATGGTGGTGTGGTACTCACTGTCTCAACTACCCCCTAGCTCAGACTCCTCTGAACACATGGACTCAGTTTAGCTATCTGACAAACAACTTCACGGATTAACCCCCGCCGGGCATATGCATATGAAAATGCAGGAATGATTCATTTTTATCACATCTTTTCTCATTAATCCTTACTATTCTTCTTATATCTCATACACCTCAAAGTTCAACATCTTTAAAAACTCATGGCATATGCTTTTTAAAAAACACGTAAAGCTTCTTTCATCCATCACATAAAGCTTTACACAACATCTAAGCATATAGCCATAGTTCAACTCATCACTTTCCATCATCAACATAGTACACATCTCAACTCATTTCTCATCATCAAAATCATAAAACCACTTAAAATTCATATAGATTCATAAGACACCAAGCAACATGTTAACCTTATCAAAGTGTATAGAATCACTCATCAACACATAAGCTTTGTGTATTTCAACTTCACAACACATGGAATAGGCTTATTTAACAACATATGCACCCTTTCTAACAATCACATAAAACTTCATAAAACCATGCAAATATAATTCAAATCCAACAACTCTGAAACACATTTCATTCATTGTAACAAATTATCAAACACATGGTGTGCAAGATTGAATTCATAGAGTACTTTAAGGAAAGCCACTTAAACATTAATCTATATAAAGTTCAACATAATTCTAAGAATAAATAGATATGTTCAAGGGTTTGAAAAACACTTTTATTAAAACTTATAAACTTTAGTAGACCATGAAACACTTTAGCTTTAATAACATATTTCATTATATACCTTCAATTCTGATCAGCCTTTTCTTAAAAAAATAGTCATAATACATATAGAATTAAGTTACTTAACATTTACCTATTAAGTTAAATTCAAGTGATTCACTCAAGTATTCATTTATTAAACCAAATCAAGTTACTTATTCAAATACTTATTTCCTTTAGCAACCTTTATTTCTTTAAGGCATTTCATCAAACACCTAACCTACAAAGCTTGGTTTCTTGTAAAAACAATTAAGAATCTCAACAAAATAAATATCCAAACTTGCTTATCCTAAACCTCCCCATACCTTATTTTCTTCTCCAATTTTGGACAGCCTTTGCTCCTAGTACTCCTAGGTCTTCACGTGGACTTCCAAGGTATAGGCTTTTGTTTTTGTTCTAGGTGAATGGTAGAATTAGAAAGGAATGAAATAGGAGTATTTTGGGGATGGATGTGCACGTTATTTTCCCTTAGGACAGCCCAAATTTCGGTCCCTACATCTTTTATATAAGGTGGTAAATCTTGATTTTTACAAATATCATCCAAGGTCATAATGACTAGCTTTCCTTGTGGTTCCACCTTATTGGCTAGTTAATTTGCACCATCCAAGTAGCTTGTGTCTTGATTCTTCTATACTACTCTGTCTCCTTCTCCCTTGTACGTTGAACTTCATTTCTTGGAGAGCACTCCTTGCTTGTTCACATGGAATAACTTGCTTGTGCTACAAAATCTTCCTAAGTCATCATAACTTACTTTCCACTAGGTTTCACCTCATTGGCTAGGCATTTTGACCCTCCAAGTGTCTAATTCTTGAGTTTTCTATATTCTTCTCCATTTGCACGTGGAGTTCAAGGCTTGTAGGTCAAGTCTTCAATTGCTTTCTTATGTGGATTGCTAGCTCAGTCACAAAATCTCCTCCAAAGCCCGTTTTATTAAAATACTCATTCTGGATTTGTTAACCGTTGGATCTTTTTAAAATTTTGAGGGTACATTACTATCCAATATATCAAACTTTTGACCGTTGGGATTTTTGAAATAATACCTAGAACGTTCCACGTGTCCAAAGGAGTCAAGAGAAAGTTTTCTTCAAAAATCTTCTTAGTTCATTATTATCTTACTTTACAAATGGACTAACGGCATGTATCCTAGCCTTTTAAACATCCATGTGTCCATTCTTGAAGTTTCTTAAAGCTTTTCTCCATTGATATTACATCATACGGTCAAGGCTTAATTTAGAAATCCAAATTAATCCAATTTTTCCTTTCTTACCTATAATAGCTAAATTCTAATTTCTTATTGATCCATTTTGCCTTGAATTATTAAAATTACTAAACTAACTTATTAGGAACGTCTATTTCTCCTATAATTAAGAGAAAATTCTATAGATTGTATCTCTCCTTTTTCCTAGGCTTTTCGGATGCTTGAGTTAGCCTAGATCAAGCTCTTTTCCAAAATATCCACCAAAATTCTTAGAAATTCTAATTTATGATTTCTTGTCATCCACTATGTTAATAATTTATTATCTAAAGGTATTTCATCCATTTTCCAGGTTTCCACAAAGTTTCTAAAGTTATCTGGTCAGTTTTGACCTAAAGGGCATTTTGGTAATTTCACCATTCACCCTAGGGGTATAATTGTCATTTCCAAAAATGTTCAGGTTATCTCTATAATTGTCATCCTAAGGGTATTTTTGGTCGTTTCCAAAACATCCAAGGGTATCATTTCCTCCTTAAGATATCTTGCTAAAATACCTAGGGGTAATTTGGTCATTTTCGAAATGTCCAGGGGTATTTTCATCATTTTTCCCAAATCCTTTTGTACTGCCTCTAATTAACATTTTACCCCTATTAATTTGAATACAGACCATCAATTGACTGTAGTTCCAAAATTTTGGGGTGTTACACTAGATGCGAAAATGGTCACTGGACGCAAATTCTGCAAAATTTTAAAAGTTTTGTAGAATTACTTCTCATGGCTTCTAAATCATCCCAAAACAAACAAAAACTCTTTCCCACCAATTCCAAATACATAAACAACATCAAAACACTTCACAAATAGGAACTTTTAATCATTTTTCATCAAATAAACAACAACCCAAATTTTAAAATCAAAACCTCAAATGCTCAAACTTCCATTTTTAACAACATGATTCATTTTTCAGCAACCTTGAAACCAACCTAAGCATAGTAAAGGATAAAGCTTCCCTTACCTACATAAATCCAAGATGATTAATCTTCAAAGCAGAAAGGAAAAAGGAGTGAGCTTTAGGTCCAAGTGAGGAACTTTCCTTTAATCCCACAATAACCACACTATACCAACATCAACTCAACCCCAAAGCCAACCGAAAACAAAATCAAAACCCCTTAGAACCAAGTTTTTCCATGAAAGTTCATGGTCGCTCTAGGGAAAACAAAAATGAACTCAAAATTATAATGAAGCTTTCTTTTTGCACAGTACCAAAGTTCAAGGTTCTCTAATGATGGTTTCTTGGAGAAGAAAGAATTGTGAAGAGAAGTGTGTTGAGAGAGAGAGAGTTTCAACACAAATGGGGGTTTTAGGGAGATATAAGGCTGAAAAGGTTTTTTCTTCTTACACCTAATTATCTGCTAAAATCACATCCCTTTCACTAACCATCACAAGCCCATCTTTCTATAGGCCCAAACTCACCAAAAAACACACTAAACACATAGAAATATAAGAAAAACACCACCATTACAATCATTAGTTAATAATATGCACTAAAATATAAATTTAATTACTCTTACAATTTAATTAAATCACTTGAACAACCAATAACAAAAACACAACATTACAATATGCTACTGAAAAATAGATTTATTTTGTTGGAATAAGTGGTACTAATTAATTTTTTTAAGTCATTCTTAATTATACAGTCTCACACATGTACAACTTCTAAGGTGTGATTCACCCATGGTGTTACACAATGCAAGCACAAACATGAGTTGTAGAGGATAGAGAAAATAAAGGAAAGAGAGAAAGATGAGGGTAAAAGAGAGGTAGAGAGAGAAGAGAGAAAATATACTATAAAATAAAAATGATTAATTTTAAAATAGATTATTAATTTTTTTGGATGAATTGGATAACCATCTATGAAAATTTGTTCATGGATCTATTGTATGGAGTTTTATTAAATGGATCAGATTTTATTTTTAAATAAATTTTTTATGGATCAAAATAGATTGATGGAATATTTTTATTCAATCCATTTTGACCCAAATTAAAACTTATCCGAATTACCTATTCTTTCACCCCTATTACTAATTACCAACATATGTATATATCCATCGCAATATTTAGCTTATTAATAAAATCAAATTCCCATTTTTTCAAAAGCACTCCCACACAACTTCATGACATAACTTAATTTTAACTTCACTTTACGCAATTCTCTCTATTTTTTCCTATAACTATTTATTAGGAAGCTTATACAAATTGATAGTTTTACCAGCCCACAAATATTCTATTTAATCAAGGAGGATGAAATGGCTTGGGGAAAATTGGCAATGGTGCCCATGGTGGCTAGACTAGGGGGAAGAGTGGTGGCAGGCTTAATGGTTGCAATGGATTAGGAATCAGGGGAGGGAGAAATGGGGTTGGAGGGAGAAATGGGATTTGGGATAGAAATGAGATTGGAGGAACTGGATTGGTGGAAGAAATGGAATTGGAGGTAGAAATGGGATTGGAGGGAAAGGGAAAAAGGTATCCTCTCCTGATTTTATATCTAACATAGAAGGGTTTGTATTTGAAGAAAATTTATTTTTGACATGTGTCTTGGAGTTCGGAACACTTTGTTTATTGTTGCAAAGGTTTGGCTTTTTGGTATGCTTGAATGAGAACAACCCAATTGAGACTAAGTGTTCTCCTTGCTTCATTGCCTTAAGACTCACTAGGGAAGAGGTAGCAATTGAGGCCACAGAACAATGTGGCTCACTATTAATTGTCAATTAGAAATTGCGTCCCTTAATTCTCTTTGTATGTTTCCACACTTTGAATGGTAGTTGCACTTTGAATTCACCATGATAATTTGTCTTCACTTCTTTCTTGAAACTTGGTACTGATTTCCCAAATTTGCATTCTATAGCTACTGTGGCACCTACACATGACAAAATAAAACATAAGTCAAAAAGTTCAAATAACACCTTAAGGGATATGATGCGATGTGAAACTAAAACATGCAATCAGTAAGGAACGCAAATGGACCTGAAATGAAATGGCTTCTTGTAGAGAAAGTATGTTGAAAACATGTGTCACAATAGACAGTGCCAACCACAACAACAGAAGGAAGCTTCTTGTCATGGCTAGCCTCTAAAAGACTACCATATGTGAGACCGAGAAATAGAATTAGAAGAAACCAACACATATTCTAATGATTGTTGTTTCAACAACTTTGTATGGGTGAGAGTGAAGGCCAAGTGGTAATGGTATGAATAATGGGTCTGTCATGAACTAGTGTAGGTGAAAAGATATATTCAATTGTATTTTCAACTTTCTTTCTTCTTTTTTTTTTTTCTAAAAAAAACATAGTTGAAATGTCTAACATGTTACTATTAAGTATTAACGTTTGTTTTAAAATTGGTAAGTTTAACATAGTAATTAATTTATAGATTTCAATGCCATATTTTTTCAATTGTATTTTGAACTTTAATTTTTTTTTATAAAATAGTATAACATGTTACCAATGAATTTTGTTTTAAAATTAGTAAGTTTTAAATAGTAATTAATTTATAGATTTCAATAGCATATAATAATTATAAAATCATATTTTATATTTTTTATAAATTAATTAATAAAATTATTGATTAATATATTAAAAATATATTTTATTTATAAAATATAATCTTATATTAAT
>PYAF01001489.1:56984-73308 GCA_007407185.1 Glycine tomentella | reverse complement strand
TATTTATAAAATATAATCTTATATTAATTTTAAAAAAATATAATGATAAGTCTAACATATTAATTTATGTATACCAATAACCTATATTAGTTATATAATTATACTCCCTCCGTTTGAAAATAAGTGTCATCCTAGATTATTTTACATGTCAGTTTGTATAAATCTAAAAAAGTAATAAATTATAGAGTTTGCTTCCTATAAAGTAAACAAAAATTTATTTTAAATAAAATGAATTTATATAAATGTATCAGAAAACAAAACCATTACTTATTTTATTTAAAAAAACTAAATTGAACAAGTTCACCTTACATAGACCAAAAAATGTTAATAAACAGATAAAAATAGGAATGATTTCATAAAACTAACCTTAGCATTAATATTACATTCAAAAACTAAAGAAACACTTATTAGGGGTAATGAGGAAAAAAAATTAATATTACATTAAAAAATCAAACACAACAATTTGCACATATTGTTTTACCAATTGTGACATTTATTTTGGAAAGAGGGTATCCTATATCCATAAGATACATTAACTATTAATTAAAATTATTAATATATTATATGTATTAATTAATATATTAATAATATAGATTAATTATTATAAAATAATATTTTTATTAAAAGAATAAAATGCTTATTAAATAAAATATATAAATATAATTTTATTATTGATATATCTTATTAATATAAAATATCATTTTAATATAAGCTATTAATATATTATATTAGCACATATTATTTACGTCATTATCAACTTACCTTTTCAAAATTAAGGAATCTAATTTAATTGATTGAGTAGAATACATAAATTATTATAAATTCTGTTAATTATGTGGTATCTATTTTCAATTCCTAGAGATCAAATAAAACTTACTTTTTAAAAAACCTACCAGTCCTCAAAATAATTTAATGTCTCATGTTGACCGTTCTGATTAATATTAATGTGTTTAGAAATGTTAATATAATATATCAACAATAATAAATATTATTAATGAACAAATTGACCGTTCTTCTAAATTATAATGTTGTATGTTGACTATTAGTATTAGCATCGAAATTTATTAATACATTATTAATTATATGTTTTCTATTTTAATAAATATAATTTATTATTCATTTATATTATTAATTTGTCTTTACCCCAGCCCCTTCGATGAACGAAAGGTTTTATGTTAGACATATATTATTATTATTTAAATTACAATAACTTTAATTGGTTTTAAATTTTTCAGTTGAAAAACTATAATTTCTTAATTGAATTATTTTTATGATATAACATTTTTATTTTTTATTTTATAATTATTTAGATGAAACAAAGTATTATATATAAAAAATATTATTTTAAATCATATAATAAATGAATGTATAATAACCAATAAATAAATACATGAAATAAAAAATTTATTAAGTAAACCATTAAAGTTCGGTTCCTCATCCTTTCACCAATAATAAATGTCTAACTTAATTAATTATCAAATATATTAATATTCATATAAAGCATTAAATGTGCGAGAAAATCCATTTTTAATTAAATTTTTAACTAATTAATATGATTTATTAGAAAATAAGTACTAAAATAACTAAAAATGAATTTTCTAAAGTGTTCTTATTAAAGGATAAAAAGGCATTGAAATTTTCTTACTCTAAATGTATAGAATAATATCTTATAATTAATATATGGCTCAAATATGTTTTGGATTTTTAATAAATACCTGAATTTTGTGTTTGCTCCCTAATAAATATTTTCTTTTCATTAAGTTCCTAATAAAATATTTTTTTTGGTCCCTAGCTAATAAAAGTTTCAAAAACCAAAAAATAAAACCATTATTTTATTAGGAAACAAAAACTAAGAAAACATTTATTAGGTAGCAAATACAAAATTCGGATATTTATTAGATCAAAAAGTAACATATTTTAGCCTTAATATATATTGATAAATAATATTTTTACTGAAACTAGGAATGTTATTCCCTAAGGTAACCCCAAAGATCCTAACTAGGTTAACCCCCAAAGATCCCAACTAGGTTAGCCCATAAAGAACTTCTCATCACACGCTACTACACCAAGTACTATTAAAAATATAAAGGCTTAAATATGTTAGTGCTGCCTAATATATACCCGAATTTTGTTTTTGTTTCATGATAATTTTTTCTTCTTTTTTGCTCTCTGATACTTGAAAAGTTTTGGTTTATATATGTCCTTGCCATTACATGGGTCTATTAACTACTGACTTGTCTGTTAACGGGACATGTTAGATGCTTACATGTTATGTCACATCGGATTAAATGTTCTACCTTATCTAATGAGGTTTCTCATGACATGACTGCCAATAATTAATAAATAAATTAAAAATGAATTCCAGGATCCATAATTAATGATAACGTTGTCATTTTACAAAAAGGATGAGTTTGTTGTTTCTTCCTTTTGCAGAGGTCTGATTAGAGCCATTCTTCTCGATACTCCTCTATTTGTCGCCTTCAAGGTCTGGTTCAACTTCGTTGCCTTCTTGTTTGCTTGTGCGAGTTTAGTGTGGTTGAGCCCAGAGAGGACCATGGCATCAGTTGGAGCTTCTTTGTTGTCGTTTGCGTCTAGTGGCATTCGTTGCCAGTGCGTAAAACCAGTGATTCAACTAACATAACTTGAACAAAGAAGCATCTTAAAAAATACAAACAAGAGTAACATGGGGGTCCAAACCAAACCTATGTAGAAGCATTCAACTAAAGTGATAAAAAAGACAAGCTTAGCTTGTTATGCCTAAAATCACCACTAATAAAACTAGGTAGTAAATCCCACCAAGTATAACTGACATTTACAACACCATAAGAAGCTAACTTATTAGTACAACCATTAGCTTCTTTGAGTATATGAGTTTCCATAAAATGAATGTGACATATTCAAGCTACACAATTATCCCACATGAGGACGAGATTAGGGTTTTGTAAAGTGTTGATGGCTTTTTCTAACAAGTGCACCAGTCGAACAAGTAGTGTCTAGATATCGTTTCCCAAAAGACTCGTATAAAATAAGCAAGATAGAAAACTATTATCTTAGGCTTAAGACAATTCAAGAAAACAATAAAAACATGAACTTGAAGGTGGATTTGTTTAGTAGCAAATCGTTTCAGTTATGAAATAGGAAAGTAGAAGATTTTATGTGGTTGTAAAAACAAGAACCACAATAAACAAGGTGTTACACAGATGGTAGAAGTCGTTGCAGGGGTTCATTTCACCAAGTCTTCACTCTCTTCATGCATTACCATGTCATACATACTTTATTCATGTTTATATGTTAAAATTAGTCAATAAAAGTTTCTTATCATTCATGTTTATATGTTAAAAATAGTCAACAAAAGCTTCTTAGTCCTAAACCCTTAGGTAAAAAAAGTCTAAGTAACCTTCCCTATAAGCCAAGATCGCTCTACAACTTAACAAAGGCACAAACATTAAGACTTGTGACCAAAAGATTATCAAAAAACTTAGTCCCATTCCTAGACACTAAGCCTCATGGACATTTTGTTCAATTCAAGATATTAAAAGTGCTTTATAGCATCAGTTACATCCCAATATCGGGCCATGGTTGGCCAATCCATGACAAGCATTAAGAAAACATAGAACACAAATATGTGAAATATATATATATATATATATATATATATATATATATATATCCAAAGATACATTAGAGTTTAGAACTGGATACATATACCTACCCCTTACAACAATGGAAATCAACCACTTATGGAGGTGAGAAACTTGGATTTCGCGTGGAAAGGTGAGAAAATGGATGAAGAACATGTGCACACTTCAAAGCTTCTTTCCCCTCAATACCACAACCCAAAACTTCAACTGATACAACAATGATCCTAAAGAAGAGGGGGAATCAAAATATATTGACAAGTTAGGCCTAAAAATACAAAAGGCAACATTTCCATTTTGAGTGTAGACTCACTCAACCATGGATTTTTGCTTCGCCAAATGTCAGTCTTCATTCTTCTTGAATTTTTATTTGTCCAAACTGATCCTTTTGGAGCTTTAGTACTCTACCCTTGCTCTCTAAAATACTTCTTCCATTTCAAACCCTTTATCTACGAAAAATATGGGATAAATTACTATGAAGTAGCCAAAATACCAAAAAATTATACTATAATTCATAAACTAATAAAGATAACACAATTAAAATAAAATAAAAAACCTTCCAAGTCTAAGAAAAGATAAAGAAAGTTCCTTAATAGGTATCTTAAAACTACATGTATTAGGAACTTAACAACTCCCCCAAACTTAGAGTTTTGCTTGTCCTCAAGAAAAAGATACAACATAACTGAAAGCATATTACTTAAGAACCTATACTACAATGACATACATGAACTAAGAAAAATGTCATCCTATCAAATCGTATCACATGCTTCTTTTTGAACATTAAAGACCAAACCAATCATTCAAACTCAAGAGTGGTGCTTTTCAACTAAAACCATAGCAAGAATGTAATTGTTTTAATTCAAGACACAAAACAACTATACTATCCTAATTTGACAATCTCAAAAAATGCTTAATCCTCATTGAACATGTGTATCACTCGAGCACTGATTGCTTTAGGTGCTATCAACTCATAATCATCACACACTTGAACACACAATTCAACTTTGATTTCCTTCACATAAGCAATAAAATGCATGCACAAATATGAAGATCACAAGGACTTGATAAAGGGTTGTACCTTGGCTCTGCTTGAAAGGAATTTTGTTTTTCTGAGAATGCAAAGACCAAGAAATATAGAAAACAACCAATGTAATACAGGCTTTACACCATCCCTCCTTCTCATATCAAATATCATCCAAAAACCTATCAATTATTTCAATCCAATTGGGTTCATGCCTTTGTTTTTATCAAAATGAATCACAACTTTTATTTCCTCCCTTTGCTTTTTCATTTTCTTTTTTATTTTTATTTTGGAAGGACTGAGATTTACATAAACTACTAGCTGTGATCTAAATTAAATTTACATGAAAGTGATCTATAATTGTTCCCAAATTGATTTTCACAAGTACTCCCCCAAACTTCTTTTCAACCCAACATATAACTGCTCTCCTACTTTATAGTAAGGAAAGTAAATTATTTTTCTTTTAAGTTTATTGGGTTATCAATAAAAAAAGAATTCAATCAAAGCTCAAAGGGATATGTACCAGGGATACAATTCACAAGTTAGCCTTTTGGCTCTAAGGTCTACAAAAAATTAAAACAAAGAAAGCCTTGATTATGTCTAAAATGGTGCAAAACTTCGATCACAAAAGAATTATAAAATTATAATTGTTATTTTGATAGTTTGAATAGGTTTTATGCATTTATCAAAAATATGAATGATTCACTATTCACCCTATTTCTGGTGCACCAAAGGGTAACACTTATCATTCACTTTGGCAACTCACAACTCACATACTATTTTCAAGCATTTCCAAATTGACTTCAAAGTCAAAGTCATGCAAAACTTGAATTTTCTCAAAGCACAAATGCATCCAATATATGCTATAACAAAATGTTCAACCACAAGAAATAAACATTCAAAGCACGGTTTTGCAAACAAATTTTTCAAAAGAGAGAAAAGCATGCTAAGATCACGTTAGAATGACATTTTTCTTGGCCATGCAAACACAAAATGCATATTTAAAAACTTAAAAATAGAACTAGGTTGAAACATAAGATCAACCTATGTAGCCAATATCAACACACAACAAAATTTGTTTTAAAAAATAAACTATTGGTTTGAAAGCAACCATGTGCAGAGTGCAATGTTCATACATAAATTAATTAAAAGTCCAGAATTTAAAAGGTGCAGAAAATTAAAATGGCGACCTTTAATCTATGGGATAAAACTAGAAATCCCCTAAGTATCATCAAACTTGCTCCCAGAACTATTGAAGCCATCATCACTCTTTTATTCTTCTTCATTCAAACCTTGTCCTCCATTCTCATTCTCTTCTCCAATCTCATCCTCGCTAAGTCCTTCATATGCTTGTTGTCCTTCTCTAGACATCGGTTCAACTCCTTCCTTATTTGCAGTAGCACCAAGGCCACCAACATCCCCCATGAAAGTGGGTTGGTGCCTAAGCCAAGCAATTAATGCTTCAAATTCTATCAGAGTGAGCCCCACATAAATGAACCAGGTGTTGTTGTTAAGACTGCAAAGTTGAGTAAGTGATAGATGGAAGAATTAAGGCTCTGAATAAACCAGTTGATGGCAGCATTCTGTTGAAACAAAAACACAAAGGTAGTAGGCGTTTGAGCATAGTTGAGAGGCTCAATAGCAGGAGGAATTGGAGGTTGCTCCTCATCAAACTCAACAAGGTTGCCACAATGTTAATCAATATGACGCAGGTTGATGGGCTATTTAGTAGCCATATAGAAGGTTGTGATTAAAGAGGCTGGCGAGTTGGTAGGAGACTTGGCTATAATAAACTTATGCATTTCCCTTGAAATTTCTCTTCCAATGATCACTCCTATATTGGTCAAAGGTGTGTAGGTGTAATGTTGTATAAATAGAAGATGGTCCATATTTAAGCAAGGGTCTTCAATGTCGAATGATTGAATCTAAGCGCTTTGCCAACATCATTCTCCAAATATGAACTTCCAGGGATGCAAAGCTTGTTCCTAATGTCATTGTTGTTGAGACCACTCCTCCTTGCACACATGAGGAAGTAGCCACAGTCCTAGTTGGTTGGTTCTTGAATGGTGTTCTCCAGATATTTGTTGATGGTCACAACATCATATATAATTGGGGTACCATGAATCCATGATCTTCTTCCAGGATCACTAGCTCTCCTCGGGTACGCGTTTACGTAGAGTTCACACACCACCTCCTCATTGATCTTAAGAGGAAATCCATCAGCTTGGACCATGTTGCGAAATGGCAAGTAAACCGATCGTTGCAAGTAATAAAGTGTAAGTAGAGTATCATCTCCACGAGGATTGAGGCACTAATTTTATCGCAACTTGTTATCTTAAAATTGGAATGACAAATAATATGTTTTTAAAGGGAATATGATTGTATTTTGGAATTGAGAAAATTTAATAACTGAATTAAAAATTAATAAAAATTCAAAAGCAATATTAATTAAGAGTTACGCAGTGATGAGGAAGAATTGTGGTCACAACACATTCACCTTTAATCCATACCTTCTGTATTTGAATTGGTTACTAATTTCAATTATTCTAATTGCTCAGAGGATGTATTTTTGTATGAATTAGTTAAATCCTAATTCCTTAGTAATTTAACCCTTTAACCCAATTAGAAATCCTAATTCCTTAGTGATTCCATATTAAGTTAAGCATTAAGCTAATACATCTATTGCTCTACAATCATACATCCCTATCCGTAGGTAATGTAAAAACTGTTATTTTACTGCTTTCAAAACTTAGAGCTCCAACATTCCTATTGTAAATCATAACCCTTAGAACCTCACTAGAATGATCAAGTCTAATAAGGAATAATTCACTCAAGAACAAAATAAAATAAAACAATTATCACAATTTATATTAATACCAATCCAATTACAGAGGAGTTCACGTTGGTTTTGGCTCTAACCACAATAAGGGAGATTAGCCAGACATGCTTATAACTAACCTTAAATACATGAATAACATGTACCTAGAGAAAGAATCTCAAGACAATAGGAGAAATAATTGAGGAGACTTTAAATTGGGTTTTTGCTTCGACCACCAAAAGTGGGTTGGCAGAAAACACATTTTGGGATTAGAACCAAATAAGTGATGTTTGGCTTGGAGCAGCCATTAGTGGCTTCCAACCAAAACTAACTTATATTGTAGAACTTGAAAAGCTTCCTTTGGTTAGCTTTGGGGGACCCATGACAAGAGCTAGAACTCAAGCCCTTCAAGAACACATCAAAGCTAACTTGTACATTTTAGACAAGCATGAAGAAGAACACCAACTCAAGAAGAAAAAGGGCTGAAATTTATACTTTCAAGTTGAATTTAATTCCATCACCTTTTAGTGGCAATTGTAGTGGTAATAAATAGACCTTTAGTGGCAATTGTTTAATAAGTGTATGTGCAATTGTATGTAATTTTTTTTGCACCTATGTAAACTTGTAAAATTGTGGTTTCAACGTGGCTGACTCAACCATTAAGCTTCCTTAGCTTGCACCTCAAGCTTCATTAACTTGGACTTTAAGCTTTCTTAGCTTGCACCTCAAGCTTCCTTAGCTTGCACCCCTCAAGCTTCCTTAGCTTGCACCTCAAGCTTAATTTCACTTTCCATTTCATTCCACTTGCATTTAGCTTAGGTAGATTACAAGACAAGCTTTAGGACCTTGGCTATATAAAGCCAACAAAAATGAAATGTACATAACTTTTGGCAAATTAATAGAAATCTAAAATTTCTTGTGAAATATCTCTTGTTTTTGTGCAAGACCTTCTTAGATCTTATCAGTGGCTTCTCAAGGCTATTGTGACGATTCTTCCTAGACTCATTGGATAGCTTCTCCATGGCGTCATCCATCTTCATTCATTGTCTAATTCCATCCTCCATTACTTAATCCTTGAAGCTCATTCATGCCACTTTTGCTCCAAATTGACGAGTAAGAGTTTGAGTTCTTGAAGAGTTCTTGAAGATTAAGTTTCATTGCAAGGTAGATTAGGAAAATCAATGTCTAATGAGGTTAGATATACATCAGCAACCTAACATAAAGTTGCAACAACCAAAGAGGAATCACTTTCTAACCAAATGAACTTCCATTTACTCAAATTGTAAGTTCAACATGAAACACGAAAAAATGCCTAAATGCCACGCAAATCCACAAAAGAAAACTACTGTGAGCATCGTGATAAGGACCAGCATAAGCAGTAGGTTCCAGAGAACCATGAGCCATCAATATTTATCGTGATCTAGCCCATGGATGAAGGTTGTTTAATGCGGGGAGCTTTACGAGGATGACCTTAAACATGAAATAACTTCATAATACCAAATTCTTGCACAAATGCACTCATAACCTCTTTTTGATAGATTGATCGAGAGAGCAAGAACAACTACTATATTACGCTGAATTGCTAGCAAAGGATTTTTAACATTCTCAAAGTGTAATTAATTTCTTCTATGCCATAAAAACTATAACACACTCGCTATGCTAGATAAAACAACATCCATAGCTTGAATGTTAAAACTCTGATTATAAATATTCAGCAAATTAATTGGTGACGAATAATCGCGACCAAACTTCAGCACCATACAAAGCCATTTCTAAATAGCAACAACAAAATAGACAAGTTTAAAATAGATGTTCACTGGTTTCATAAGTCACGCCACAATAAGGACACATGGACACTATAACCATCTCTTTTTTTCTTTTTTTTTTGCAAAGCATCATCTATAGGAATCCTTCCATTATAAAATCTCTGATAATTGCAAGTCCTATTTTGCTATGGTGAAGCCACATCTCACTGTGGAAAGATCATGTTTGCAACTCCTCATTTATTAATGATCAAAATATACTATAGTAACATCCAAATTTACACCGAAACATAAACAAATAAAAAAAACTATCTTTCTAGTTACTAATATCAATTTATACAATTTATTAACAAAAACAACAATTATGAACACAAATTCTAAAAGAGTAAGATAATTGCTCACAAAGTAAGGTGTGAAAAACAATTATCAAAATTTCCCAAACATAGACAATTGTTTGTCCCCAAGCAGCACATAATCCAACAAAGGATGAAGAAAATTATTTACAAAAACACAACAGTGGTCAAAATCATCAAGCACATACATAATCACTATGAGATTTCAAATCATGCATGACTAAGGGAATTACATGTGCGAAAGTGTTTACAAGGATTGATCAAATCATGGAAACGAATCTTTAAGATAGAGAGGGACAACTTCTTATGACTAAGAATTCACTACTTTGCCTGGTCCCTCACAATTCAAGTGTTTCACTCAAGATATGATTTGCCAAGGTTATCACTTTCACACATTCACACATTTAAATTCTCCAACTCAACTTTGTTTTTCATCCTTTTTTCATAAAAAAAGCATCAAATAAAAGCATGAATCACTAAGGTCTTTTTGCTTGTAACATGGTTGGGCTAAAGTAATCTTTGTATTTCTAGACAATCAAAATCGTTCAAGGATCAAGGAGAGCAATAAATGTACAAATTTTTTACAGAAGCACTCCTCTATCCTATCCAATCAAGTTTCTCCTTTTTAGTGTGAATTTGACACTATTTTATTTCTATTTATTTTGATTTCTTAAAGACTTTGTGTCTCTTTTAGTTTTTTGTTTTATTCTTATTTTTTAGAAACTTGGTCTCTCTAAATTTGTTTCCTACCCTTGTCAATTTTTATTTTATGACAACCTTTCCATGTAGTGAAACCATTCCAAAATTATCTCAAAACTTTATCTTGAAAGATTACTCTAATATCACTAGGATGAGGGAAGCAATGGTGTTTCTCATTGGGCTTTCATTGAAAGGTTTCAAAAGAAAAACATTTTTGTATTTTTGGCTCAAAAAAAGTTCAAGGGTTAAAGTCAAAATATTTTTTGTTGGTTTTTTTGTCTAAGAGGATAAAATAAAAAGAAACAAGTGTCTTGATTGCTTTCATGTTTTATGTGGCATGCTAATGACATAGCAATGAAACAAAATCAATGGAAAACACAACAATGGTGACACATTCACTCATTATGTAGCTTCACACCTCACACCTAACAAGATATGAGCATATTGATGAGTCTCATGAAAGAATGTCACACAATCAATCTCATCCAAATGCATCAATCAATTGAATTCATCTAAGTTCACACAAACTAACATGATTATAAACCAAATTAAGAATTCAACAATCAACAAATTATCCAAATTCTACAAAACATTATAAAATCAAATTAAATTGTTCAAACTTAGAGAGGATAGAGAGATAAAGGAGAGAAATAGAATGAGATAAAGGCAACATCATTCGTGGAATAATTTTCTACATATGATCTACATTTAGTAGCACCCTCAGTAGTGTTACTAGATGCTTCCTCATCCTTCTCATCTATGGCATATTGTATCCGCAAAATTAAATTAAAAATAATATATGCATACTTACAAAACAATCACAAATTATTCACACAACAAAATAACACCTAGTAAATAAATACCAACACTTCCTGATATTCAATTCTTGAACAAACAAATAAATATCACATCACAACTCAGTGAATTCCAGAATCACTAGACTTAACTCTTAGGTTCTCAGAACCGGTGTAGATCTCAGATTCTTCAACGAGGTTTATGAGCTTATATACATGCAATGACGTCTCACAACCTTCCTCATCATAGATGGAGGTATCCGGAGTCTCTTCCTTATGCCAAATGCAGCTATCTCAAATCTCTTCCCTTTTTCAAATGGAGGTATCTGATATCTCATCTCCATCCCATATAGAGGTGTCTATCATATTCAATTCTCATAATAAAATAAAAATACGCTATCATCACTTCCTAAAAGATGATAACCGATTCACACATAATTACAAAACATCATTCCAAATAAATACTCTAATTCCACACACTCTAATAATTCACAAAGTCATACCCCAAAATATATTTTAGTTGATATATATGATAGCTAAACACAAAACCCAAGCATGCTCATTTATGAATTTTCAAATAAATTCCAAAATTTAATATGTAACCAGTGAAGATTTGTTCATTGCAAGACCCTTATTTATAAAATTAAATTAAACCCCATGCATAGTAAAAGCTATATTTTTGTATGATCATATCACAAAACCTAAACTTTACTATCATCACAAGGATTATTTGACGCAAGGATCAATGTATCAATTTATGACCGATAAGCTCAAGAAGACGTGTTTCCAAAAAACTATAGCATGAAAGTTTTTAAAAATGTTGTTTTAATCACCTCTTGAAGCATAATAATTCATGTTCTTCACTTATTTTTTCTTTTCTCTGTTTAATGTGTCAATAAAATTCTTTGTTTCTTCATTTTTCATAATTTTACATGATCTACTAATTTTATGATTTTTGAAAGAGACTATCTATAAAATTCTAGGAAAAAAGCTTATATAAGTACAGGGGTATATTATTTAAGATTGAGTCACATGAGATATATTAATTCTCCGTATATTTGACTAATCAGATCTTTCTTTCAATATATATTAAGAAAAACATGATAAGTTTTAAATCATTCTCAATAATCACAAATCAAAATATAACAAATATCTTATCCAAACTAGATATACAATATTATATTATGACTATAATAATTATCTTCATAATAGTAATATTTTAATCCTTTTAATTATTATATGGAACTCCTACACTTTCTTTTATAATTATTAAATAATATCAATAATTTTTTATTGATAAAATAATTATTTAACTCAATTAATTTTAAATAAATAATTAAAACATTCATATATTTTTAAATTCAATTATTTCAATATCATAATACAATAATTCCAAATATTATATATATATATTATCATAATCATTTTAATTTATGTATTCTTATACTAATAATTTTTAAATTAAAATTAATAACAATTATTATATCAAAATTTTAAGATGTTATAATTTATGTGAAAATTTTCTCTGTTCAACGGAAAAGTAAAAGAGACTCAACCTCTGTGACTTTGAACTCAACCTCTGTTTAAATGAAACTCATTCAGCTCAACTGTCAAAATATTTTGTCAAACATGCAGTTATAACTTTCAATGAGAGGAAAACTTCGGTTAGAATTACCTGAATTTAAATGATCAAACGCTAAACGAAACACAACCTTAGTCCTTAGTCTTCCACGTTATTCGTTATATAATGTCATACTCAACGGAAATATAATCAAATCACAATTTATATGTGTGCATTTCCAGAACAATTCAAAGATACCAACTACAGAAGTAACAGAAATTTACAGGATTGAAGCTCTAAGATGTATGTCCATATCCTCATGTTTATTACTTGCTAATACTAATGTATCTGCGACATATCCATCCCCATGTTTAGCTATTTATATCATACCGTATATATCAAGACTTATAATGAAAGTAAATACGTTGTACACGATACAAAACTAATCAGGCTCATTTTCTCAATAAATATTTATAGAAAGAAGAAAATAATAATGAATTCATAAGGTAAACTCACCTCTTTGATTCTTTTTATTTTCTTTTTCTGTAAGTATTTATTGAAAAATTTATACAAACTAACTGGTACTCTAACTAATCAAGGAGAAGGGTGGTTCTTAGAAGCAGAAGCAGGGGGTGTGCCAGGGGTGTGAGGTGGAGGGAACAGAGGTGGAAATAGAGGAGGCAAAGGAGGGAAAATTGGTTTTGGTGGTGGAGGAGGTGGTGGTGATGGGGTCAAACCTGGTATTACTATTGGTGGGAAAGGGGGAAACAAAGATGGTGGTGGGCTTGGAGGGGGCTGGAATGGGTTAGGGATGAGTGGTGGTGGGCTTGGTGGTTGGAATGGGTTTGGAATGAGTGGTGGGCTTGGTGGTTGCAGTGGATTTGGAATCAGAGGAGGTGGCTGAAAGGGGTTTGGAATTAGGGGAGGAGGCTGTAATGGGTTGGGGACCAATGGTGGTGGGAAAAATGGGTTTGGAGGAAAAAAGAAATCTTCAGCTAAATTTTTGTTAGCTGATTGAGATTTGTCTGAACTTTTGGTTGTTGGATTGGTTTTGAACACTGTAGTCTTCTCTGGGGTAGGTTTCGATGGGTATGTATTTGGAGAAAATTCATTTTGATTTTGGTTACAAACGTTGGGCTTTTCTAATGGTTTGAATGAGAACAACCCTGCTGAGAATGTGTGTTCTCCTTGCTTTCTTGTTTTGAGACTCACTGAAGAAGAAGTGGAAACTGAGGCCACAGAACAATGAGGTTCACTGCTACTTAACAACTTGAAAGTGCATCCCTTGATTCTCCTCACACATTTCCTCACTCTGAATGGTAGCTGCAGTTTGAATTCCCCAAGTTCATTTGTCTTCACTTCTTTCTTGAAACTTTGTATTGAATTCCCATCTTTGCATTCTGCAACTACTGAGGCACCTGCACAGGACAGAACAAAGTCTCAAACATAAGCCACAAAGTTCAAATAATTCCTGAAAGGATATGATATATGATATGATGTGAAACTGAACCATGCCATCAATAAGGGAAGCAAAATGGACCTGAAATGAAATGACTTCCAATGGAGAATTCCTGTTGAGAACATGTGTCACAATAGACAGTGCCAACCACAACAGCAGAAGGAAGCTTCTTGTCATGGCTCGTCTCTGAAAAACTACCATGTGTGAGGCTCAGAAACAGAATTATAAGGAACCAAGACATTATTCTAAGGTTTAAGGTTTCAGAAATTCTCTCTAAGAGTGAAGGCCAATTGGTGATTGTATAAATAATGAGGCTCACACTATTCAAGTATGCTCTTATTACTCTTTAACTGTCCTTTGTACTCTTTTGCTCTCTATGACAAAGACAATTGAAAACAATAGCCAGACCCAAGAAAAGGCTATCCGTGCAATCATGAAAAAACCACCATTAACTGTGAAGAGAACAGATTTTGGGTTTGGTTTAACACCACAGAACACAACTTTGGTGGGTCACAAGTCGGATATATAAAGATAAGCCCTTGGTTTTTGTTTGATTTCCAAGATAATATATATATATATATAAAACAAGACTAATTTTTTAAGATAATATATCAAAATAGATTCTTAAGTAAATATGAGATAAATGGGTGGATACAATATTAGTTCAATTAGGTTTAATGGAAATTTATTGACCGAACAATAAAAAAAAAAAACACTATATATAAGATTATGATTCTTAATATGTTAAATCAAATTTTTTTACTTTCTTTTCCATATAAAGAGTATAAAGAAAATACTCTATAAAGAGTATTATTTCCAAGATAATAATGGTGCATAAAACTAATTTTCTAATACACGGTGAATAGTATAATAAAAAAAGAAAAAATTTGCTGGGATTTTTGTTTCTTTGTTGGTTTGTAAAATGCCAAAGGAAAATGTTGGATCCTGTTGGTTCACGAGACTAACAAACTAACCACATAATCTGTGAGAAGGACATTTGACATCGCTGATGACAAACACGAAGGAAATTATGTCTTTGCTGGAGTCACACTGAGAACCATGACAATGCTTAACATGACACCTGTGAAGTTCTAATATATAGTTTAGACAAAATAGTGAACTGTGTTACGATGACCTGTGAGGTGCATTATTATGTGATGCTGCAGGTGACAATATATGTTACTAACATATAATTATAATAGTTTTACGGAGCTTATGACGGATTTTCTGACTTTTAAGTTAAAAAATTTGTGCAATAATTGGGTTTGATTGAATTGATTTTGAATAAATTGTTTGTTTTTATTAAGGGAGACTTTAATGTTTAAAAATTAATTCATAAATCTTTATATTGAAAATCATCACCCAATAAAACTCTAGAAGTATCATATTGGACTATCAAGACATCTTAAATAAATAATGCGTACTTGTTTTCATAATGACAATTATTTATCTTTTAATTTTCTAACCTTTAGTCTTTCCTTATGTGTTTTAGTCTTCCTAAGTCAAATCATTCTTTATAGAGTATTCTCTCTATATGTGAAAAAAAGTAAAGAAACTTGATTTGAAATATTGGGAATCACAACCCTATATATAATGTTTTTTTTTTTTTAATTGTTGGACCAACAAGTTCCCATTAAATCTAATTGAATTAATATTGGTATCCACCCATTTATCTCATATTTACTTAAGAATCTATTTTGGTATATTTAATTGATTATTTTAATTTACCCAATATATATTAATTAGCATAATATAATTATTAATAGAGTATGTAGCACACATAATAGAAAATTTAATTTCCTAACATTTAAAAAAAAAAATCACTTCTCAAACAGGCAATTATAGTGAAAAGAAAATAAAGATATATGCATTACTAAGTCCATGTATAAGGAGATGTTTAGTTGAAATTATTTTAAGGCGCGTTTTAATATAAATTTAACGAATAAAAATAAAATAAAACTTTTGATCCTTTTAAAAGTATTTTTATTTCAAAAGTCATTTTTTATATGATTTTTAAATATATGTTTAATTTAGTTGATTAAGTAGTGTATAAATTTAGTTATTTTCTTGATATATGAGTTTAATTTCTACAAATAAAAAATTGAATCCGTTATATTATGGGCAAATTAATATTACAAGGTTCTTTTATTAAGTGATCCATATTATTATTATTATTGTTATTATTATTATTATTATTATTATTATTATTATTATTATT
>PYAF01001489.1:23755-46577 GCA_007407185.1 Glycine tomentella | reverse complement strand
TTATGCATGAAATTTTGTAACTAGCAATTTCGCAAAACGTGTTAGAAATATTCAATTTCGTGTAATTAATTTTTAATTAAACACAATTATGTAGAAAATTTTTCTGTAAATTAATAAGCGTAATCAGTTACATACGAAATAATTAAGTAAAAATGAACATAATACGTAGTTGTTGTAATAAGGAACGTAGTCGTTATACTAGGAGCTTGCTTTAATCCATAAAGATCTTTCTTTAGTTTAAAAACATGGTTTGGATATTTAAAATCAACAAAGTCAGGAGGTTGATCAACATAGATTTCCTCCTCAATATATCCATTAAGAAAAGCACTACCATAGGTCTCTTCATAGTCAATGCCTTCCTCTTGGTTGTAACCTTTTGCAACTAATCTAACTTTGTTTCTGACTATGATGCCATTTCATCAAGTTTGTTCCTAAAAACCCACTTGGTGCCAATTGGCTTGTGAGAAGAAGGTCTAGAAGCAAGTTCCCAAACTTCATTTCTCTTGAACTGATTAAGTTCATCATGCATGTCAAGCATCCAATGTTCATTAAGTAAAGCTTGGTCAATATTATTAGGTTCAATTTGAGAAACAAAAGCCATATCACATCATAAATTCCTTAGTGAAGATCTAGTAATTACTCTCTTAGTCACTTCACCAATTATGTTGTCAAGGGAGAGATGTCTTGTTGTTCTCCAATCCTTAGGCTTCTGAGTAGGTGTTGACTAATCAATATTTCCATTTGGTTCATCCTTATTCTTCTCATTTGATCCATTGAGTTTCACATACTCTTCTATAGGACCTGCATCATTATCACAACTCTTTTCCTCTTTTAAGGAGTTAGATTCATCACAAATAACATGAACAAATTCTTCCATGCATAAGGTTCTTTTATTGAAGACTCTATATGCTTTGTTTTGTAATGAATATCCAAGAAAGATAGCTTCATCAGCCTTTGCATCAAACTTTTCAAGTGACTCTTATCCATTATTTAAAACAAAACATTTACAACCAAATGCTCTTAGGTGAGAAATGTTTGGTTTTGTACCTTTATATAGTTCATAAGAAGTTTTCTTTAAAATAGTCATTATGAGTAATCTATTCAAAGTGTAGCAAACAGTACTCATAGCATTAGCCCAAAAATGTTTTGGCAAATTTGTCTCATTAAGAAGAGTTCTAGTTCCTTCTTCAGGCGATCTATTTTTCCTCTCCACAACACCATTTTGCTGAGTTGTTCTTGGAGCTAAAAAATTGTGGTTGATTCCATTTTTCTTCATAGAACTTTTCAAAATGCTCATTTTGGAATTCACCAACATGATCACTTTTTATTGAGATAATTTTGCATCCTTTTTCATTTTGAACAAGCTTGGCTAATTTTCTGAATGCAATGAAAGCATCAACCTTGGATTTTAGAAACAAAGTCCATGTGAATCTAGAATAGTCATCAACTATTGCAAGCCCATAGTAATTTCCTCCTAAGCTCATAGCTCTAGAAGGACCAAACAAATCCATGTGAAGCAATTCAAGGGGTCTTAAGGTGGAAACAAAGTTTGTATTTTGAAAAGAAATCTTAGTTTGTTTCCCCTTTTGACAAACATCACATAGTTTATCCTTTTCAAACTTAAGTTTAGGTAAACCAATGACTAAGTCTTTTCTAATAAGCTTGTTCATGTAATGCATGTTAATGTGACTAGCTCTCCTATGCGATAGCCATGATTCATCAATCTTACTTACTAGACAATTAATATTGTGAATGGATGCATGTTCTATAAAGAGTAAGTAGATGTTACCCTTTATTTTTCCTACATGGATAATCTCACCGGATTGACCATCACATATCAAGTAGCAATTATCATTAAAGGATACCTTTAATCCTTTATAACATAGCTGACTTATACTTAGAAGATTGTCCTTTAAACCTTCCACATAGAGTACATTTCTGATCTTGATTTTAAAGTTGTCTCCTATATTGTCTTCACCTATTATCTTTCCTTTATTGTTGTCGCCATAAGTGACAAATCCTCCATCCTTTAAAGTCAGATTTGTAAGCATGCACTTGTCACCTGTCATGTGTCTAGAGCATCCACTGTCTAAGTACCATAATGATGGTTTAGCTCTAAGATACACCTGCAACAATCAAATTAAGTGGTAAAGAAAGGTACCCAATTAAGGTTGGGTCCATAAGGGTTAGCTATTTTTCTCTTTTTCTTTGGAACCCAAATGCAATCTCCATTAGGCACACAGATCCTTCTAGCATAACACTTGTGTAATGTGTGACCTTTCTTCATGCAATAATGACAAGTTACAAATTTTGATGCTCTTTCAAAATGAGTCATTTGGGTATGCTTTGTTTTTGAAAAGCCTCTTTGATTCATCTATTTTGGAGGTACAAACTTGGTGTTTTCAAAAGGTTTTGTTTGATGTTTGTAACCCAATCCAGATGTATCTCCAGCATACTTTTGTACACTTAGCATTTGATTTAAGCTACATTTTCCTCTATGGAGTCTTTTTAAAAGATCAACTAAGTAAGAATTTTCTGAAAGCAATAACATATATTTTTCAGATTGACTTCTTTTAAAATCATCAAACTCTTTTTGTAAAGCTTTGCATTTATCTACATTTGATGAAGAAGAGGCACACACACCTGTTGGATACAGGGGAAGCATCATGAAGAGTGGAAGACTCTGATTCAAGAAATGGATTTGAGCTTTCAACATGCTTGAAGTGCCTTGAAGTTTTGTAATTGATTCAAGTGTAAGAGAAACGCAATCTAATTGATCCTTGCATTGCATTGCATTGCATTCATTCATTATTAAGCTTAAATGGTTATCATTAAATCATCAAAGGTTTTATCTTTTTGGTTAAGGATTGAATCTTATTAAAAAGTTTTTTGGAAAAATGTTTTTCTTATTGTTTTAATCGATTAATTAATGATATAATCAATTATTTTGTTCTTCGTTCTATCTGGAAAAACCTTTATGAACATATTAATCGATTACCTATCAGATTAATCGATTATTTGACCTTTGATTGAAAATAAACTGCTTTGTTAAAAGTTTTAAACGATTATTTACTTAGTGTAGATTACATAGTTAAAAGATTATTTTAAGCCTTGCTGTGATAATCGATTACCATTATCAGTAATCGATTACACAGTTCACTTGGAAAATGTTTTCTTTCTGATTTAATCGATTACCAAAATTCGTAATCGATTACACAGTTCATTCTGTGAAACATAGCTTTCTGTCTTAATCGATTACAGCTCGGTTTAATCGATTATTTTCTCGTTGCTGAAACCCAGAAAGCTTCTTTAACATTTTAATCAATTAAGTAATAATTTAATCGACTGCATAAGAATTTTAATTGATTATTAGGCGCGTTTAATCGATTACAGTTAGTTACAAATTCTGTTATAAATAAGATTGAAGGCTTGGCTTGTAAGAGAACTTGACCACTTCGTATTTCTGAGTATACACAAGCCTTCTAAGCATTTCTAAGTGATTTTCTCAGTGTTTTTGCTTCTTGCTTCATTCAAAACATCAATGGGTCTTTGAATGATTCTCGAGCAAGATTATTTTCAAGGTTAAGGAAAAGCATGTTCTGATTTAGTTTGCTTCTCAACCTGATTTGGTAATTCATGTGCATAACATTCATTGGATCATCAGGTTGTCTTTCTCCTTAATCTTTGTGTGTAAATTTGCTTTTAAATTTATGTTGTAATTGGCTATTGTAAAGTGGGTTCTTCTTGCTTGGTTCTAGAGAAGGGTTCTCTAGCTCAAGAATAGAATAGTGTTCTCTGATTCTTACTCCTTAGATTTCTAATAGGGTTTTAGATTTCTATTCTTTATCTAGTGTTGATAAAGGGTAGGGTTTTTGTAAAAGCTTGTAAGAATAGAAATTTATAATAGTGGAACTCTAATCTAGTGTTGATTAGAAAAAACTGGATGTAGCTTCAGTTGTGAAGTGAACCAGTATAAATTGCTTGTGTCTTTGATACTATTTCTCTATCACTCATCTTGTTCATTGTTCATTGATTCTTTGATTCATATCCGTTGCCCAACAAGTTCTGTTTTGAACTATTGATTTCTTGAGGCTGAGTTATTTGATTGAGTAAATAGATTCTTGGTTTTGAAAGTGATAAAGATCCTGAACTCTGATTTGAATTAATTTTAAAATACCAAGGTTTTAACCAATTCACCCCCCTCTTGGTTATTGTGGGTATTCCTATTATTTTCAATTGATATCAAAACTGGTTCTTGAGAGTTATTCAAGATCACTATCTTTTCTTCAAAAAGAAAAATGAATACCTGACAAATTACCTTCAAAGAAAGAGCTTCTCTTAATCGTCCTCCAATGTTTGAAGAGGAGCACTTCAATTTTTGGAAAAATAGAATGAAAATCTTTATTCAATCAAATGACCCAGGGGCTTGGAATGCTATAGATAAGGTTCCTTTTATTCCTAGGAAAACTGTTGGCAGTGAAATGATTCCCAAAGAATGGGATGAGATGATAGATGCTGAACAAAAGGTTGTCCAATATGATTTTAAAGCTAAAATTATGATTACTTCTGATGAATTTTTTAGTGCAGTGAGATGCACAAGTGCAAAAGAAATGTGGGAGATGCTGGAAATAACTCATGAAGGAACTGAAGAAGTTAGAAGATCAAGAAAGCATGCCTTGATCCATGAGTATGAGATGTTCAAGATGTACACCACAGAAAGCATTTCTCAGTTACAAACAAGATTCACTCATATAGTCAATCATCTTTTAGGTCTTGGGAAGATCTTTGATACTGAAGAACTAAACATCAAGATCTTGAAGTGTCTCGCAAGACCTTTGCAACCAAAGGTGACAGCAATCAAGGAATCAAAAGTTCTATCAAAGATGTCCATGGCTGCACTATTTGGTAAGTTACTTGAATATGAGCTTGAAATGTCTCAACTAACTTGTGTTGAAGATGCAGAAAAGAAAAATAAAATTATTGCATTAAAAACTGCATTATCAAAGTCAGAAAAAGTGGAAGATTCAAGTGAAAAGGATGAAGAAGACCACATGAACTTGGTTGTCAAGAAGTTCAGCAAGTTCTTGAGGAAAAACAAGAACAAAAAGTTTACAAAGAACAACAAGATCAACAACCACAACAAAAGGATTGACAACAATTTTACTTGCTTTGAATGTGGAAAACCTGGCCACATCAAATCTGAATGCTCAATCTTTTTGAAAAAACAACAAGGTGACAACAAGGTGAGGAAGGAAGAAAAATCCAAAAGAGCCTACATAGCTTGGGAAGATAATGAGTCAACAACATCAGAATCTTCAACTAAAAATGAAGAAGCAAACATGTGTCTCACCTCCACAATCAATGAAGAAGATGATGATCTATCAATTGATGAAGATGAGGTAAATTCTGAACTTGAACAAGCTATTAATGCTTTCCAAGAAATGCATGAAGAAGCCCAAAAGCTTGCAAAATCCAATAACAAGCTCAAAGGAAATCTTAGATGGCATGTTACAAAAATTACTGAATTGCAAACTGAAATTTGCAACTTGAAAGAAGAAAATGAAAAATTGTTTCAAGTTACAAAATGAATGGATTTGTATGTGCTTCTTCTTCTATTAATGTTGACAAATATAACTTGCTGCAAAAAGATATTGATGATTACAAAAGGAGTCAAGGAGAAAAGTACATGTCACTTTTATCCAAAAATAGTGATTTAATTGATCTTTTGAGAAAACTTTACAAAGGAAAATGCAACTTGGATGAAATGTTAAGTGTGCAAAAGTATGTTGGAGATACTTCTGGTTTGGGGTACAAACAAGACTCAAAATCCTTTGGAAAACCTGTATTTGTGCCTCCAAAACAGAATAATCAAAAGAAGTTCAAAAACTCAAAGATCAATCAAAATGCTTTCTTAAGAAAATCATCAAAATCTGTAACATGCAACTGTTGTATGGAAAAAGGACATACATCTTACAAATGCTATGCTAGGAGATTCTATGTGCCTAATGGAGAATGCATTTGGGTTCAAAAGAAAAAGAAAGCTGCTAACCCCTATGGACCCAATCTCAATTAGATACCTTCCTTTATAAATTGATTTGATTTTTGCAGGTATGTCTAAGAGCTAGATCCTCATTATGGTACCTTGATAGAGTGCTTTGTGGATGTTGATTGGGGAGGTGGCATTGATAATAGAAGGTCTACTAGTTGATATGTCGTTTCTTCATTTGGTGGAGCTATTAGTTGGATGAGCAAGAGGCAGAGCACCATTGCATTATCAACTACTGAGGCTGAGTACATGGCCTATGCACATGCTATTAAAGAAGTTATTTGGTTGCAAATATTGAGTAGAGATATTGACTTTACACAAGGAGATGTGACTGTTGGGTGTGATAGTCAAAGTGCTATATTTCTGGCTAATAACCCAGGATTCCATGCGAGGACCAAGCACATACGCATCCAGTATCATTTCATCAGAGAAAAGGTTCAAGATAAGGTAGTAATACTGAAGAAGGTTGACATGAAGGAGAATGGTGTTGATTTTCTGAACAAGGTAGCGAGTTTAGAGAAGTTTGAATGGTGTACAACTGAATTGGGATTGAAGAAGCATGCAAAGCATTCGCCTAATACTGTTGTGCGCCTGAGGTTTATTATTTGTAGTTTGCGCTTGGGTCCATGAATAGCTACGGTGCTTAGGGTTTCTAAGCTTATATATTTCCTTGTAATCTGAGTACATTATAACGAGTGTGTGAGGAGAATATAGAGTAAAGCTAGATGTAGCCTACATTGGGTGAACCAGGTAAACATTGTGTGTTATTTTTCCTTCCCTTTCTCTCTTTCTATTTTTCTCGATTGTTGTGTGAATGCTTGGTACCAACATTAATTAAGGTTAAGAGAAAATGAAAAATCACTAGAAAATTCAGCCAAAAGTAGTACAAAAATTACAAATAAAATGACAGAAATTGGACTTAGTTAGTATCTAATCAGCCAAATATTAATAGTCCACAAAATTGATCAACTCAGTCCATGAGTGCTTCTTGTCTTGTAAATTGGGTTTTCGAAAGTGATTCTTCAAGTTGGCCAGAAAGCATCTTCATCAATATGTAGGAAAATGACCCAATTAAGTGCAACCCTTAATGCACAATGGTCTTCTTTCTCTTTGATCTTTAGAATCAGACCTTGTAATGCTTGCTCCATCCTCTTAGTCTTGGACCTTGTCATATAACCTCCAATCCCATTTAAAGGATCATTAGACAAGCTAGTTGCATCTCTATCAATGGTCCTATACACTTGTTGATGTGTGTCCTTCCAATATTCCTATACCTGGATAATCAGAGTTATAGACCATGGGCCAACTCTATAAATAATGTCCTATCCACTACTCTAGTATAAAGATCTCTAGCCTTTTTAACAATGGTAACAAAACTACTTTTCTTAGAGATAGTTGACTAGAATGCAAAAAATTTATTCTAAAACTGTAAACCTGATTATATACAAAAAGTGATATTGAACAATAAAAAGGATACCATGTATTTCTCATAATCGATCATGACAAGTTTGTCAAGATCATTTTGTTCAAATTCCCTGTTAATCAAGATATTGAATTTCCAATGAGAGTTATGAGTCACAAAAGTTAAAATTAAGTAAATAATCAGGTTATAAATGGTGGACATTTACTTTTCTTGAATTTCTTGTCACTGAATCCAATTTCAATAATTCATCTAGCGAGCATTTCCTCTTGGTCATCTACAATATATATATATATATATATATATATATATATATGAAAATAAAATCAAAAGGTGAATTATGTAAGATAAAATAAATAACTTCCTTAGGTTTTATATTATATCTATAAATCAGATATATGGATACCTGATCTGTATATCTACATAATACTTGGAATGCAACATGCAAATTTTCAAAGAAATTACATAACAGATGGGGAAAAAATTGGGAAAAGAACATTTAGATGATTAAAAGTTAGAACAATATAGCTTGGCTTCAGCATCAGTTGGTACTTGTCCTTGGTAATGCTCCTCTACCCAAGTGATATCCTCACAAATTCCTTCATCATCTATGTTCTGCATTTTAGGCTTGAAAACCAAAAGTAAAAACAATAAGTACATACTAACAGACAAAACATCTTGAAATAAATTCTTTAGGTATATTGATGAATAGACTGCTGAAGGAACTACAAAATAAACTAGAACAAAATAGTTTAATCAAATTTAATATTGATCCATCATAGTTCCCTAATATCGAGATTTCATGAAAAACAACACAATTTTTTTTATGAAAGTAAGTTAACCATTGATTATGGGGAAATTCCAATACTTTGAATTGGAGTTGGAATCAATCCACTTGATTCAAGAGTTATCTGAAGTATGAATGGATTATTATTAGAAATTTAAATAATTTATTCCCATGATAGGTATGTCTAAGAAATTCATATCAATAAATCATGCTTTAAAAAATAAGTATTAATAAAATGATAATTTATGCAAAATTGGTTGGGAATATTATAATATATATCAAACCATGTGTGGATGTGTGTGTATAAAGAATAAGCATAACTGATAATATAATGGGCATAGTTCCATACAAATTAGGACACACATTTATAGTAAAACCAATAAATTATAACTCTAGAATAATCAACCAAAGAATTCATCAGGGCTATAAGATTATGGACACCAACACAAATCTGAAGCATCACTAAACTACCTTTTCTTACAAATGAAAGCACCATAATTGAAGTGTGACAAGAGTCATGCTGATCACTGATCTAACACTTACTCTTAAAAAGAAATGCAAAACTCATAATCAGCAATAAGGAAAAAATTAGTAACTTCTGTTTCTAGTAAGCAACATCGTCGTCACTCATCAAACCAAAAGAGTCTCCATCTGCCTCCAAAATTGGCTGGAAAAGCATGAGCTACAATAATAAGGAAGTACAGAACTACTCCATTAGATAAAAAGTATTTAGGGTACACAGTTAGATGATAAACAATAAGATTCATACCATAGTTGATAACACCACTTAAAGCATCCAATAATTCTTCATGTCTATCTTCTGACCAAACTAAAACAGTGAACCCAAGAAATTCTGCTGATGCACTAAATTGCTGAATGTTTCTGACGTGTGTATGCCTTATGATCAGAGAGTTTCCTAATCTTTCCCTGCTACATGGAATCAAAAACATTAGCTTTAATATGTGTGCTTAAAAAAGTTGTCAAACTTAAACAATAGAAGTATTTTAACCTTTCACTCTTCTCAAGACCTAGTCTTGAACTTCTAAGTTGCTTTACAGTCCTTTTATTTCAAAGCTTCTCAGATGTTACTGGCATTGGTGACCTTGCAGCGAGAAATAGCATGCTCTTACCCCAAAAGAATAAGTAGTTTATCCATGAAAATCCATAGGATAGATATTAGGACATTGCTTAAAATGAGAGTTTTGAGAAAAAAAGAAAAATTCTTATTCTAACTTCTAAGCATCTTAAACAAATTTAAATTAACATATACAGAGGAATTTTAAAGCTTTAGATTGCATATGTTCATGACAATGAGTATAAAAAAATGAATTTGTGGTTTTAGTGTTTTCCATAGGTTGAGCGTCAAATTCAACATTATGAATTAAAAATTTTCTCTTGACCCAAGAGGGGGGTGCGTGTACCTATCTTTCGCGGAAGACAAAAACAGAGTTTAGAAACTATCGTTGGAAAAATGCAAGTTTGCATTTTTAACATTGACTATGTACATGAAGAAGAATCATATTTGAATACTTCCATGCTCTAATTGCAGGTTCTAATATTGAGCAACAAAGCATATTTTTAAATACAACTTCATTAGATTATCATTTGTCATAATCAACTATCAGTAATTAAGTGCAACTAAAAGGACTACGCTATTGAATTTGAAATTGAAGTTTTAAGTCATTACAATAATGTATATTTGAATACTTCCAGGCTTATTTTGTACTGTATATTAAAGATTAGCAAACCTTACAAGCATATTAAGTCATTAATTTACTAAATCTACAAATTGAAACAAGGGAGAATAATGTTCATATAGAACTAGGTGGAATAAAATTACAATAAACA
This sequence comes from Glycine tomentella, assembly GCA_007407185.1. NCBI lineage: Eukaryota > Viridiplantae > Streptophyta > Magnoliopsida > Fabales > Fabaceae > Glycine > Glycine tomentella. The sequence goes on along the minus strand of PYAF01001489.1, from coordinate 36,476 downwards.
TGGGTAAGCAAAATGATTATGATGGTTCTTAGTCGAAGACCAATCAAAATTTTAACAGTAAAGCTACAAGAATTTACCATTCAATGATGGATCATGATACTCACAAGGTGTCATAGATGCAAGAACAATGGGTTCCTCATAACCTTGTGCTTCAGTTTTCTTTGAAGTTGAACAGTAGCAGTCCATTAAATATAACTGTAAAAATCACTCCCAAATTTCTTGACAAAAATATATTCATTCCAGGGAAGGACCAAATTTTAATCACAATTATTTTGAATTTGAATATCTACAAAAAAAAATACTGATAGTTTAAATCACAATTGTGCTGCCAAGGAAGACATAAGACTTTAGACGGCCAACTTTCATCTTTGAGTTGTAGAAAATTTTCTCGTGATGGAAATTAAACAAAGAGATAATGTAGTTATCTCATTTTACAACCATACAATGTAAATAAACAATTCAGTCGTCATATATAAATTGTATAAAGCCGACAAGAACTTGAAAAGAAAAATATATAAATAATTTGTTTCATTATTGACTCACGCCATTTCATCCATTAACTTTCATTTAAACAGGTAATGACCCTTTAACTTACAAGATTAGTTAATAAATTAACTTGAACAACGTTAACTGGGGGTCAGAGTTCAGGACTATTACTTTAGATCAATTTGATTTATACAAAATATGTCAAAACTACATTAAGCCGTAAAATACGCATTTACCAAAGGTCAGGAAATTATAATTGGTGTTGATCCGCTGATTAGACTACTCACAATATTTTAATTCCCAAAGTTAAAAAAAAAAACAAGGCAGATCAGATCAAGGAAGAAAGAATCAGTTTGTCTGTAGGTATTATGGACAAATCCATAACAATATTTTACTTTCAAGGTTTTTTAATATACTCAACTGCTCAAGACGTAGTAATAACACTATAATAAGAAAAACATATTGTTTCGTTCCGGAGGAACGGAAATGTCCGACGAGTGTCGCCGGAGGTGTTGCTATAGGATCGGACTCTCCCCTGTCGGTCTATAGTGATGAGACCAACGACTGAAGAGAAGATCACACCGACACGGAAGCAATTGGGGTGCTGTGTGTGCCGTGTGAAGGGAAAGAGAGAGTCAGAAAAATGTACCTTGAGAATGTCTGGAGGGTTGTATTTATATTGAATGATGGGCCTTGGACCTCAGCTCATAAATGACCTATTTACAGACAGAATAATAGGAGATAATGACCAGATATGGTTGCCGGAATTACGTACCTGATTGATGAGATATGATTGATTTTCAAATATTTGAATTGATTTAACAGATTCCTTTTTCCTTTATCCTGATATCTTTTATCTGTAACACATATAATGAAAAATTTCCCGTTGATATCACACCCCAACATGCATCCAATATTACAAGTCACAGAAAGATGTGTAGCATAGACATCCAAAACAAAACTGAGCAAAAAAAAGGATATATATATATATATATATATATATATATATATATAAAGTTCACCTTTCTGAGTGGAATCAAGACAAAGAGACCAACAAAGCAAACCACAATAGGAAGTCAGTCATCCAACCAAATGTAGGTTCTTTAATAACACCTGAATTGTTACCTGTGTTTCCAACTCCTGAGAACTCATAAGTCATTCTGTTTAATCCCAACAGATAGAAGCAAATCCTGCTTCCATATACACATACATAGATCATACCACAAATCTATTCATACTTAGTAAGCTGAATTTTGTCCATTCCTTGTTTATATTCATTAATCAATATTAGTCCCTAAGAGGACTAAAAATAGGCAAAAAAAAATGACAAATTCAATGAATAATGTTTTTGATAAGTCCTAACATTATTCTCATCTTTTAATGCAATGGAAGTAAATTTTTGTGTCATTTTGAAGCCAATCAATGAGAGAAGGTTGAGACTAAATCTGTTGATGCTTTTGGAATATATCTATTTTGCATTTGATCACTTGCTACTTGGTTTTATTGGGTTAGTGGTTTAAATAATTTTACTTTTGTTTTTGGAATATTTTTATTTTATGGATATTTTTTTTCCTTTTAACCAACTAGTCTAAAATGAAAAGTTGGAAGAATATATAAGGAAACACTCTAAGGAATTTAGGCATTTATTGATCTTCAGTTGAACAGGTTTTACTACATTTATGCTTATCCTTCTGGTTTATGCTTGAGGCTAATTGATAGCACAGAATTACTCTACATTGTATTTTCAGGCTGCAGTTGAAGCTGTAAGAGTTTTGAACATAAACATACAAGTATAGAACCAAAATGGATGTCTCTCTTGTTTTTCCCTTGATTTGGGTTGGTCAAAAGCTATAAACCCAGTTTACAAGATTTTTCTACCTCTAGATAGGTGAAGTTTGATAAGTATTGCCAATGGTTGGCAGACTGTCCTTCCTCCATGCTACTTTAAATGAATGTACCAGCCAAGCATGTAAAGGTAAGGATTTATGTACTTTTTTTCTGTTGTCTTCATATTATTCACTCTTGCTAGAGATTTATTAGTTTATACTAATATTATATTCTTTTGCATTGTTAACCAGTTTAATGAATTTCAGGTTGCTCCCTCAAGACTGACTTAGAAGAGTTAGAAGAAGAATATTGTGTAGTTAATTAGTGTGTTCAAATGTATGATCATTATGGATGTATTGTGGATTAAATATTTGCAGTGTTAACTTATATCAATTGTATGATTTCTTCATAGGTTTAGTCTCTTAATATATGTAATTTTGATTATGTATATCATTTGTTTTCCTTCAATATATTTATTTTCATTAAAATTCATAAGTATTGTTGTTATTACATACGAAATTTTTAGTCGATACAATAAGAAATGGTCATTTTCTTTTTTTTTTTGGTCCCTTTTTTTTTAAAGTAAGCAAAATCGTTAAAAAAATGTGTTTTTGGTGTTAAAATCTATTCTGGCTCAAGGACAAGTAGTATATTAGAAAATGGCCAATTTTTTTGTGGTCTTTTTTTTTTTAAAAAAAAAAAGTAAGTAAAATCCTTAAATAAGCTAAAAAAAATATTATTTTTTGGTAAAAAATTCTATTATAACCCAAAATGGATTCAATCCAAATGTACCCATTTGACCCAAACCGTCATCCACAATACTATGCAAATGGTCGGATGTGGGCCAAGAAATGTCTAATCCGATTTCATTTGGATTAACAAGGTTTGGACCCAAACTCGCTCAAACCCAAGCGATGCTCGACCGCAACATGTGTTAACTTTAGTCTAGACCAAGCATCATCCTCTGTTTACGAAGATTTCTTAGATACTTGGTTGTTGACTCTTTCAACAACTATTTTCTTAAGATACCTAAAATGATTTAAGTCAATATGGTTTGTCTTATATATAGGTTGGCCAATAAGCTCAATCCGTAACAATTTTAATTACTACCTGAGTTGTTACTATTTAGAGAATAATCTCGTTATATCACTACTACAGGCGAGACCTATGTCGACGGTTAAAAACCCCATACAACGACGGTTGTAGAATCGTCGTTGTTGCGCGTGTCGTTGAAAATGGAAACTTTCAACGACGGTTCTAAAAAACCGTCTTTGTTTAATTTTTTTAAAAATTAAACTCCTACGAATACTGTTTTAAGAGATAATCGTCTTTGTATGTTGACATACAAAGACGGTTTTTCCTTAAAAACCATCTTTGATTCTATTTTAAATTTTATTTATTTATTTTTATTTAACACCTATGAAGAAAGTTTTTAAGAGATAGTCATCTTTGTATGTTGACATACAAAGACGGTTTTTCCTTAAAAACCGTCTTTGTTTCCATTTGAATTTTTTTTTCTTTTTTTTTATTTAACACCTATGAAGATTGTTTTTAAGAGATAACTGTCTTTGTATGTTGACATACAAAACCGTCTTTGTTTCCATTTTAAACTTTTTATTTTTTATTTTTTTTAACACCTACGAAGACGATTTTTAAGAGATAACCGTCTTTGTATGTTGACATACAAAGACAATTTTCCCTTAAAAATCGTCTTTGTTTCCATTTCAATTTTTTTTTTAATTTAACACATACGAAGACGATTTTTAAGAGATAACTGTTTTTGTATGTCACCATACAAAGATGGTTTTCCCTTAAAATTGTCTTTGTTTCTTTTTAATTTAACACCTACGAAGACGGTTTTTAAGAGATGACCGTCTTCGTATGTCAACATACAAAGACGGTTTTCCCTTAAAAATCGTCTTTGTTTCTTTTTAATTTGTTTTTTTTAATTTAACACCTACGGAAACTATCTTCGTTTGCATTTAATTTTTTTTAAACAACAATGAAGACAATTTTTTAGGGAAATTCTTTTCTTTTTTGTAAACACTTCAACACTTTTTTATTGAAATTGCAGCTTGACATAACATAAAGACATTACACATTCCAGTTTATTGTGCCAACACTGTACTAGCAAAATGCTAGACAATACAAAACACTCTTAACCACTTTATTGGATGACTAAATGAGTATTTATAACACCTATGATCTAATTCACCAAAGTTACCAATCCTGAGAGTTTGGAAAGGGAACCAAGAATCAACAATCACTTCAAACTAGTGATGAAACTTACATGTAAAAGAAAGGATCGGCCTAAGAATGGATAATTAAGCAACATCAATTATGCATTGGACTGGTTGTTTGCATATACCTGTTATTGTTGCCTCAGGTCCATAAACCTGTAAAAAGAGCAAATACTAGATCAGAGAAAGTTCCTAAAGAAATTTGTGAGCATCGGTTTAGTTGGTTTCTTAATACAACAGTTAACAGTGATTACATCAATGACTGATAGTAGAAAAAAACATTGTAATGATACAATTTTTTATACGATGTGCTTTCAAAGTAATGATTGATAACAACCCACAGTCATACAAAATTATCCTAGAATTATAAATTTTCACATATTAACAATGTAGGAAAAAGTTACAAATATAATTAAACATGTTATAGTGTATATGAAAGTAATATAGAAATCAAGAAAAGCTCTGATACCCACAATTCACTGCAAGTCAAACAGACTTCATGTTCCTACCTTATCATATCCTTTCTTTAGTAAACCACAAAAAAAATAGGTAATAATAATATAATATTCACCTTTTCTGTCTGACAAGTAGGATCACAACTATGATTAATGAAATGCCCCAAGTTTCCTTTTGCACTTGCATCTATCACCTGAAAATAAAGAAATGTGAATGACAAAGTATAAAACAACTGAAAATAACTAATAATAATAGGGTGACAATAACAAATCATGTTGAAAGAACCAGAGGATACCATTCCCAAGTCTCAAATGAATGCTTAAAATAATAATGATGCAAACAGAAAAAAATTTTGGAAAATTTAATGTTATATAACTATCCAGATGAGATGATAAGTACACGAAAGTCTGCCAAATGCCAATTAAAGTATATTCTTATTTTCTAAAGCAATAGAGAATAATAATACAAGTTTCAACTAAGCAGCAGCAACCATCCCTGCATGTGAACATTTACTAATAATTCATATATGATGAGGGGGTAAATGAGACAAAAAACTAATAAACTAGTTATAATAAAAGGATAACTTTAATTAGGAACATTTTCTAATGTCTAATAAATAGTAATAGAGATTATTTGGTTGAAAAGTAATAAATAAAAATAGAATAAAATTAACACTTATCCTATTCCATAATAGATTTCCTTGCACCTCATTCATGTATCCCGAATTTGTCTCTATTAAATTAACACTTGTCACATAATATTCTTTTGCAAAATGGAAATGTTGAGTACAGAGTTTCAACATTGAAGTTGAACACAGAGAAAAACTTATTGTCTCCTGCGAGTATTTAAAAACATAAACAAGCATCATGGCCATGACTTATGAAAGTATTATCCACTGGACAAAAATAAAAACACATTACAAACACCTTTCCCTTCAACAGCTTGCCATATATGTAAGAATGGAAGATAAAGCATTTTTAATGATTTTAAGAATTTCTAAAGAATCCACTATTGATGAGAGTAGAGTCCATTCTTACCAAGTTTATGCATACTATGGACATGAACAAAAAGAGAATAAACTCACCATTGTTAGGCAGAAATAATCGTTTTTTGGCCTGCTTATCTGCCTGTGATTTGCTCTCCTTTGGATTTGCTAAGTGGCTCTACTTCTTCTCCCAGAAGATTCCTTCAAACAACAAAGAGAAACAAAACAAATTAGTGTGTCCTCTATATTTTCTTAAGCATTGAACAGCTTAATCAAATTTTCCTACTATACATAATCCCTGATACATTTTCAGTGCTTTCTCAATGTCACAAAAATAATACAGTCTACACAGATTAATGAACGAATTACCCATGCAAAGGATTATTCATTCTTTGCATAATTTTCTTAATCCTAGCCTGCTAATAATCAATTCAATAAGATTACTCATTCTTTACTTAAATGTCTAAAACTAAATCATGTTGGTAGAAGAGGATTTGAATTTGATGCAATTAAGGAAATTCCACTGCAATGAATGAAGAAAGAAATAAATTTTCAACTAATAGTTAAAAGGGAAAAACTGAGTGTTTATCCTACTCCACCAGAAGTAATCTATGCTGATCAAATTCCATTACTTACTCTCCTCCTACAGTAGTGAGCAAAGAAAGAGGAAGAAAATAAGTGAGAAACTAGTGAGAATAAGGAAGTGAAGGGGAAATTCAAGAACAAGGAAAGAAGGAGCTATGATCATCTAAGAGGAAGAAAGTAGGAGTTAATAAGTTAGGTTCCCAAGTTTCATACTCAACCTCATTGAAAAGTGGTGATAATTAACAACCTTAAAATCCCTTTTTTTGTTGCCAACTATGCTACACTCATTGGGTCCTTAAAAACCCTTAGGCTGGGAATTAGGAGTGATTCATACGAAGAAGTTTATTATTTACGAAAGGAGTAAGGCAAGGAAAGACACAAACAACCAAAGACCCACAATTTAAGATAATTAGGTGGACATTTGAAGAGAAATTCCATAGGAGATATCATAGTTCAGGAGTAGGCATTCAATTAACAAAATTTGCTATCATTTCAAGTGCATAAGACCAGGGGGAGGGGAGAGAAGCATGGTTAACAAGGCATTGAGCAGTTTCAATTACATGTCTATGTTTATGTTTTGTGAGTCCATTATGTTCAGGTATATTTGGGGGAGTTGTGAGTTGCGTAATGCCTTAAATTTTAAGAAAATTATGTGACTTGAGATATTCATCACCACTACCAGTATAAGTTTTGATTTTGGTATTTAATTGATTTTCCACCAATGATTTTGAATCATCTAATTTAAATTTAGTAGGACGAAGCCAAACATGTTTTGAGAAATGATCCATTAAAATGGCATAAAAATGTTATCAATTTATTAAAGGAATTGAGGCATGGTCCCATATACTAGAACACAATATCTAGCAAAGTACTAGATAGAGTAGACTTATGGAATGGTAATTTATAAGTTTCATTGGACAAACAATAAGAACGAACTGAAGACAACAATTGAACTCGAATATGAAAACTTTGTAATGCATGGTAAAGAATTAGAGATGTTGGGTGACCAATGGGACAGTTTCACAAGGTAGAAGAAGAGGAACCAACATGATGAGCTTGAACGGAAGGTCTAAATGTCAATTTGTAGGCATGGTTTTCATTCTTTCCACACAGAAGCATCATCTCGGGGCTCAAGCTCTTGACCTCAAAATGCCAAGAAAAGAAATCGATTTAAACAAGGTTAGTGTGACATAATTGTGAGGCAGATATAAGATTTTGAGTTATAGACGTTACCTAATGGCATTGGTGCATTGGAAAGAAGTGAAAGATGTGGGTATAGACTATGACCAACAACATTGGGTACTTGCTAAAGTGGTACATTGTGCTATGTTGTGTATTGATGCAACAAGTAACACATAGTCCTTTCTCTTTTCTTTAATTGTCTTTGCTCCTCAATTGTGAGATACCAAGCAGAGGAGGGTGGTCAATACCCCCCAATGTCAGGTTTACATCACCTCTCCATTGTAAGTTGAACGTAACATTGTAGTAACACAAATAGTGTTTTCATGAACTAGTTCAACAACTTTGGCAGGGTCCATCACATAGTACCCTTCTCTCACCTCAACTTCACTTAACTCCAGATTATGTAGTGAAATTGAGGGGAAAGGGATTAGACAACATACCAGATTATCAGAATAACGAATGCGAAAACCCAGATAGGTACCGTAGCAACCCGTGGCAAAGATCACAATGGCCTGAAAGGGTCAAAAGAGCAATTCAGTCATTTGACAACTTTCTTATTAGCTAGTAATGGATTTGGTTACACACACCCTTTAGAAGAAAGCAAAAGTCCGTGTAACACAGATTTTAAGGAACGTGTGGCAGTAGCGACAACGCATACTATGAACCCAAATAAAAAAAAAGCTCGGCTCACCCTATAAGCAAGAAACAAAGGAAGAACAAATACATTAGTTAATGGTTAGATGTACACAATGTTATACCCAAGCAAAGAAGATTTCCAGGATTTTAACACATTACCTCCAAGTCACATGGCAATAACCTTAACATTGTGCCAAGCTAGGCACACAAAATAGAGGGGGGAAAATAATTGCCAAAGAATGACTTAACCTGCTCGGAAAGGAAGTTGTTGTGTGATTACGGCAAGTGCACCGATCGTTTACAAGTAATAAAGTTAGGTAAGTTGAGTATCGTCTCCACAGGGATTGGAAAAATTTCACAATAATGATGAATCAATGTGATTGAAAGTAAAAACAATTTAATTTGAGAGAAAGTTGTTTGGTGATTGATTATATTAAAACAGAATTTAAAAAAAACATAGTAAACAATTGAAAAGATTACCAAATGAGTGATAATTGTGGTCAGGCGCAATTCCTTTTGAGTCTTACCTCTTTCACTTGACTAGATTATTACCTTAAAGTTCACATATAATAAATCTCTACTATGATCGTAAACCCTAGATTACTAGCGATTTCATCCTTTAATTTGATCGAGAACCCTAAACCCTTAGCGATTCTGTCAAATTAAGCATTAAGAGAATAAATCATATGGGTTCCTGTTATGATTGCTCGGAGAATAAGTCTTATCGATATTAGTTAATCTCTAATTCCTTAGTAAATCAACCCTTTAAACTAAATTGACAACCTAATTTCTTAGTGAAATCTATCAGTCTAAGCATGTAAAGAACATATTATAAACTCCGCACTCACGCATCCCTATTCCTAGGTGAAGAACGAATGTTATTCTTAACAGGTCAGAAATTAGAACCCCAACGTTCCCATTGCGAAGTCTAACTCTCAATACTTATCTAGAGTAATCAATTCCAAATAAGATGAATAAACAAAATAGAAAACAATTAAAACAATCAAAACATATGCATTCAATACCAGTCAAATTACAGAGGATAACTCATCAATTCATGGCCTTCCCACAACACAAGAATTAGCCAGCCATAGGCCTCAAGAACACCAAAGCAGATGAATACTTCATAGTTGTGCAGAACTCTGGCTTTGAATCTTGGTTTCTAGGGTTTAGAAAGCTAAAACTATATTTCTCAATGTATATCAGATGTATTCTGGCTATCTATGGATGTCTCAGCCTCCTGCACTCTGTTCAGAGGCCTAATATATATAGAACCATTAAATTACAGTAAGTAAGCCCATAGCCCATGATAATTTCGAAGCAAATCTTTTAAATCAGGCAACCAAATAATCCTGGCGCGACCAGCGCGCGATTCCGCGCGATTCACGCGGTCTTTCCGAAAGCTTGGCGCTGGTAGCATGACATTCCGCGCTACCCGCGTGAAATGTTCGAGTCTTCAACCTTGTTGCAGGGCTTCTCGCCCTAGTGGCGCGGAATAGGCGCGACTCGCGTGGCTTGGTCGAAACAATTGGTCTGGCTTGTGTTGATGGCGCTGATGGCGCGACTTACGGCGCTAATGGCGCCATTCTTGCGGCTTGTTCACGCTGGTCGCGTGGATTCCCACGCTAATAGCGTGAACCTTCGAGAGCACATCTTCAATCCTGCAACTGGCGCTACTGGCGCGGTTTACCGCGCTATCCGCGTGACACTTTAGAACTTGGCTTCTTCTTTCTTGTTCTTGAGCTCCTCTTTTTGGCCTGCAACTGCTTAAATGGTATTGAATAAACTTAAAACAATTAAACTACTAAACTTAACTAATTCTATTCTATTTTCCTACATATTTAATTAAATTCTAACCTAAAACTAGACTAAAAACAAGATGTGTTTGCAACACATCAGAAGTGCGATCACACAAAATACACCATAGTGCACACCAATTTAAGGTGTAAATCATTATACACCATATGAAGTAAGATCATACTCTATATAAATCGTGTTTTCTTTCACTTGACAAATAAATTCTTCATGTTAGAGATGTAAATCATTCATGTATTGCCATCTAATAGCTTAATATTTTAGGTGAGTTGGTTTTTAGCATGGTATAAAATCTGTATGCATTACAAAGTAGTGATGCAATGAGTTCACCATAAGATAAGTAAGCCTATATTATTTAAAGAGCATACCTTCCAGGCTTAATAATTCCATTGGCACTTTTGTAGTCATGTGGAGTGGTAGAGATCATAGTAAATTAGGTTCATCTTGAACCCTTCAACCTGATACATATGAATCAAACATGCACCTTGCAATGTTTTGTGTAAGGAATACATACATATGAAAGATGATTATAGTTATAACATGACATTATTTTTATAAGCATTTTAAAATATGTTGTTATAATTCAGATTTAGAAAAGGAGTAGGAAGCATTTGTCATTTATATATATTTTTTAAATAGGCAGGATAAAATTTTATAAGCTTATATATATATATATATCAGAAAAATGAATATTGGGTACATAGAACTCTTATCATCTCATGCAAACTTATTGCAACTTGTTTTATTATTGTTTCCTGTAGGCAACTACATTTGTTAAACCCCAGCATGGCTTTTCCACATATCAAACATGATCATTAGCATGTTGTGAAATAAGCAATACCTCAATCCGGTGTTGGGCACAAACTTCTTGAAAGATTTGGTACCTAAAGTTCAATAAACCAAAATTTGTAATTAGTATACTTTATCAAAGTTCCTTGTACAAATATCTAATATTTCAACGAAATGTATAGATACGATAACATCATTTCACGACCAGCTTACTGCAATTTACATTGTTTTGGCCTGCCACTTGGCCTATCACAGCATCCAATCTCACATCTGATTCCTGCAATAAGTGTCTATGTTATGTTATGTTAGCCAAACTTATAAGTACTATGAAATCACAGAAAACAAATCTTCTAATGTTAAATTTTCACATTGTAACACCCCAAAATTTTGGAATCACAGTCAATTATTGGGATAAAATGTTAACTAGAGACAGTACAGAAGGATTTAAGGGAAATGACGAAAATACCCTTGGACATTTTAGAAATGACCAAATTGTCCATAGGCATTTTAGTAAGATATTTGAAGGAGGAAATTTTATAAATACTCTGGGATGTTTGAAAAATGATCAGAATACCCTTAGGGTGACAATTACAGAGTTTCCCTGAACATTTTTGGAAATGACGATTTTACCACTAGGATGAGGGGTAAAATTACCAAAATACCCTTTAGGTCAAACAAGGACCAGATGACCTTAAAAATTTGTGGGAACCTGAGGATGGGATAAAATACTTTTAGACAGCAATTTATCAACATAGTTAGTGGCAGAGAATTATAAATTGTGATTTTTAGGAATTTTGGAAAATATCTTGAAAAAAGCTCAATATAGACTACTTCAGGTATCATAAAATTATAAGAAATATATGGGCATAATCTATATAATTTTCCTTAATTATGGGAGGAATAAGAGTTCTAAATAAGTCAGTTTAGTAATTTTACTAATTAAAAGTGAAATGGACCAATAGGAAAATAGGATTTTGCCATTACATGTGTTAAAAGGAAAATTTTGTAAACTTGGCTATAAGAATAAGCCTTGACCGTGTGATTAAAGAAGAAAAGCAATTTGGAATCCTTCATATAGAGAATAGCACAGATGAAATAAAACAAGGGGACAAGGAGTGGTAGAAAGTCAAAGCATTAGCCAATGGAAATCAAGGTAGTAAGATTTTTGGGGACAAAAGGAATCTTTATTAAACTCAAGATTTCTATGATTGTGAGGCCAAAAGGAGTGTGCTACAAGCTAAAATCAAACGTACACAATAAGGAGGAGAAAGAAATGTTTGAAACAAGCTACTAGGAAAGATATTTGTAACGCCCCAATTTCTAATCAGGGTCATTACCAAACACACATCACAATCAAACAGATAATCAATCAGAGTTTAAGCAGTTTGGAAGCAAATACTAAAAGTGACATCATCTATATAGCACGGTACACTATAACATGGTGAATATACATCAAAGTTTCTCTGTACAATACAAAACTGTACAAATATACCATCAGGGTATATCAAAACCAACTAAACCAAAAAATACAAAATATCTGAGCAACATGCTCAAGTCCTCTAGCCTAGGATGTTCAGCAGCAGCTAATCCTGCATAGGCCTCTTGCCTTGGGATCTCTCTGCTACTCTGGAAGAATCACCTGCAAAACATAGTCCCACACAAGGGGTGAGATATAAAATCTCAGTAAACTCAGGGCCCTTGAAGGTATTTCCTTCCCCTG
>PYAF01001489.1:7500-22107 GCA_007407185.1 Glycine tomentella | reverse complement strand
TTAAGTGTTGTGGATTTGAACCTTTATTATTGGATATGTAGTATACTTGCATGATTGAGTGTTTTAAAGGAATAACTATGTGTTTTTACATGTGTTGTTGAGTGTTTCCATAAAAGCACACCAAGTGTTTGATAAAAGGTCTCAAAGAAATAAAATTGGTTATGAGGTGAAATTAGTGTGATAAAAGTTTCATGTGGTTGTTAGACAAATGTATATATATATATATTGTTAAATAAACCTATTCCATGAATGGTGAAATAGACATATATAAAGCATCCGTGGTTGAGTAATTTTGTATAATTTGATAAATTAACATGTTGCTTGGTGGTGTTATGCTTTTGATGTTGAGAAATAAATTAAGAATTGTATTATGTTGATGATGAGATAGTGGAATCCTTGTGTTGTTAAATGAGTTGTGATTATTTATGGATTCTAAGAGTTGTGTTGAACGATGGCTGTATGTTAAGATTATGGTGTAAAGCTTTATGTGATGTTGGAAGAAGCTTTACGTAGTTTAAAAAGCATATGCCATGAGTTGTTAAAGATGTTGAGCTTTGAGATGTATGAGAAGAAGAATAATTAAGATGCGATAAAAATGAATCATTAATGCATTTTCATATGCATATGCCCTGCGGGGGTTAAGTCGTGAAAGTTGTTTGCCCTGTGGGGGTTAAGCCGTGAAGATGTTTGTCAGATAGCTAGAGTTGAGAAAGAGCGTTCTAGAGTGAGCTGGGGGAGAGTGGCCGTGGGGAGATCACCTACCCATGATGATCACATGTAGAGTAGGTGTGAGTCCTATTGCAACACGAACCTATCCTGACTGATCGATCCAACTCACGAGGTGTTAAGCTATCTGACTGTGGCCACTAATGATGAGATGTTGAGAACCTGAGATCTCAGTCATGCATCAAATAAAAGGATAAGCATGAATTTTATACATTACATGATGAGTATGTGGAATATCTGTTGATGAGTATATTGTCTGAATTAATTCGTGTGCTGTGTAATTGGGGTAATTTAATCTGTGGATGAATCCTCTGTGTTGTTTTAGAAATATTTTTATTACCATCTATATATATATATATATATATATATTCGGTTATGTAGGTTTTTATTCAAACTTTGTTTGTCATAAACTTACCCGAGTTGTGTCTGTGGTTTGACACCTATGATGACCCCAATTTATTTGGGCGAGCAGGGAAACAGAGGAGCACAAGCTGTGAAGGATTTTTGAAGAAAGATGATGAAATGTGTTGTATTAAATTTAAATTATTTGTATTTTACGTTGGCTTGTACTTGGAACTGTATGAACTATACCTTGGGCTGTATTGATGGACTGTGCTTTATTATTTTAATTAACCGTACAAAGAGAGAATTCATTTATGATATCAACGACTAGCAATAATTGCAAGCAAAGCGAAAAAATTTTATAAAATTTACAACTAAGATCATTTTAATACAAAGTGGACACGAGTTTTTAGTAAAAATAAATCAAGCACGAGAGAGTAAAAGAGAGGCGTTACACACATAACCTTGCCATGAAAAAATGATATATGGAATTCCAATAGGCATTTAAGAGACAAACCTGAATAAACTAGATCCAACAAGATCCTCAAATTGAACGCCACCGTACAATACAACTCACCAAATGAAGACAACAAGAGTTTACTATTGGATACCCAAACTATTGATAGTTCACCAATGGTAGATGAACTTGTCGAAAGTGGTTCAGTAAATGTGATATTGTGGGGCACGTGCACCAACTACAAGGTACATTACACCTGAAAGAAGTGTTGGAAAGTGCATGGAAAACCTCCTAGTCAAGAATGGGGACAAAATGGAGGGGGTCTGCAAGTTGTTGTTGCTGGAACAAATGAAGAAAATAAGCCTGAATCCACCCGAGAGAAGTTGTATTGTTGTACTCAACCATCGGACTATCATTTAACAATTTTGTGGATTCATCAATAGCAGCAATAATTCGTTTTGCAACCTGCAAAAAATGAAAGTAGAAAGAAATAGTACATCAAAATTCTGAAGTCAAAATCACTAGAAATGTGAACGATTTGTGGATGTAATCATGACAGAGGTACCATTTATTAGATGACCTTGTAGTTTTTCTGTGTAAAGCAATACAACTTCAGGCATGCTTAAGTTTTTTGGTTGAGTGAACACAGTAATGACATGATGCCAACATGTCAAGAAAAATTTAAAGATGAAAATACCAAGCTTGGTGTCAAGTCCCCTGAGTAGTAAACTTTGGCATAATCCATTATTGTCCATCGACAGAATGAAGAATTTGTTCCTACAAGTGTTCCTTTAAAAGATTTGGGCAAGCAATCTAGAGCAAGTTGAACTTTCTCTGATGGAGATAAAGAAGAATCTAAGCATTTGACTTCTTTTTCTTTTAAGTCTGCAAGAATAAACAAAAACTGTAATCATCTCTTGAGGCAACCTATGGTCAAAATTTCACAATCAAGTCAAATATGCTCATGACCATAATCTCACAAACCTTTAAAATCATGTAGGGGAACAAAGAGAGGCGATTCTTTGAACTCTGCATTTGTGATTAGCTGTAGAAATAAAATAAAAAAAAAATACTTGTTTTCAGATATTTTCTATATATATATATATATATATATAAATCAAACTCAAGTTTAACAAGATGGTATGGAATTCAATCTTTACCGGAACAGAACTTCATGGAGACATGGAACAAGAGCATACCCGGTGAATAAGATTGTTTCCCTTCAATATGAACAGTAGCAAGGTTCCAAGTATTGGACACTCCAATAAATGATTGAAAATCTTGACCAAAAGTTCAGTCATGCGGGGAGCTATTATGTAAAAGATCATTAGAGTTTTCACTATTTTGTGGGTGTGCATGGCTATCATCCATCATGATTAAGACTTTTACAAGCTAACATTCTGATTCAAATATCAAATTCTCAACTTAACAAACCAATGACATTAAAAGCAACTATAATTTCTCAAAACTGGAACATACATCATTGTTTAAACTTAAAACGCAGCACATGCAGAACCTTCCATATATAGTGATACATATTCCTTTGCTCCAAACCAGCATCAAACAACCCGGTTGATAGGCAAGAAACAAATCATACAGACACGCACAACAAACATTTTCAATTGCTAAGGTGTATAAATACATGGTATCAGGATCTGAATAACTGTCCTTGTCAAGTATCTTCACTGCAACCTTTGTGACATTCCATTTAGCTACTTGGTATGTTCCCTGCAAACAGATTGATCAAACAACAATGAAGAACTAAACAAGCAAGTTTGACGAGCAACATTATTCTGCTTAATAATGTCTTTGTTTATAGATACATGAACTCAATTCCAACAAGTATCAATAACTTTTATTATACATGAAGCATCAACACATTAGGTACCAACAATTATCACTTTACTAGTATTACTTGTAATAAATCAAAAGAACAAACCTTAACTGGAAAAATGAAAGATTTGGGGAAAAATATTAAAATAAAAATAAGATAGTTGCCAAAGAAAGCCCGATGCATAGGTCACGAAATTTGGCAAAGCATATATTTAATGCACAGTAGAAAACATCACATGCCACATTACTAAGCATTCAAATTACATTAAAAGCAAAATGTTACAACACAGAATCTCAATTGGACAATTTGAAAGCAACAATAATGCTCCCTCAGAGTGAAAATAGTTGTGTTAGTTGCAAGTCTTCAACATGCCTTAATTTTCATGAACAAAACAAATACCATGTCCAGGTGGAATCCAAGTTGTCTAATAAGCCAAAAATGCCATCACTATTGAATAATCAGATCAAATGTAACTAAGTGAAAGAAAGAGAAACATACCTTTGAAATGCCATCTCTCTTCCGAACCTGTAACTCTAACGGGTTGACTTCATATTTCAGAACTTCACGGGTTGAGTTCACCCTGCCGCGTGAACTGCTGCGAGAGGTTCCTCCTCAATGAACCTGACGAGAACTGCCACGAGATGCTGCGCTTCAGCTGCACGACAATGCTTTCCATGCTGTTGCCCAGTGGAGAAGGAGAAGGAAGTTGCAATGCAACCAAAAAAAAAACTTCTCACAAATGAAAACAACAAAGAGTACGCTCTACATGTTGAAATGGAACCAACCCTGTGCAGGTTCAGTTGGATTTGGTTCTGTCATTCCAAAGAGAAAATGAAATGAATTGCGTGGGGGAGGGAGGGAAAATATTAACGGCGAGAATAAGATTAATAGTAGGAATTTCCTTTGTTTTTATTCAAACGCGATTGCGAGAAAGAAGGTGCGGATTAGTGGGGAAGATGATGGTGTGCAAAAATGTCGAGAAGGCACAGGCTTTAAAACCTAAATTGAAAAATGGGACATCAATCAACAAAGACGGTTTTAAATAACCGTCTACGAAGCATATAAAACGACGATGGTCTACTTAGAAACCGTCTTTGTTTTGTCCTTTCAAGGACATTTGCCCAAAAACCGTCGTAGTAATTTTCGAAATACTTGCAAAATTTCCACCGCCTAGCCTACGAAGAGGGTTTTGGCACAACCGTCGTGGAAGCCTTTGTCGGGTAGTAGTGTATGTAACTTAGAAGAAGTAATACCATACAACTGCTTCTCTAGGTGACAAAAATAACACAAACATGAATATAACTCTCACTAGATAAAGTGAGCTCTTCTACGGGGAATCAAACTTTCAATAAAGAAAATTGTTTTTCCCTCTTCCTAAATGGGATATGCCATTTATATTGTACGATTGAATGTGCGAATGAAAATTTTGCTTGCACTTTTGGTCTTCTCGTCAATATGAATATTTGGTGAAAATAGAAAAAAAAATAATAACTAAGATTGAAATTATACTATATATCTTTCAATGTCATGGGAGATTCGGCAATGTGATTGCTTTATACCCATTGTGAGAGTCTGTTGGTAATCTGAAATCTTAAAGAGCGGAAGAAAAAGAGAAGTTTAGTTGCACTTTTTCACTTTAAATTTCAGGTTGTCATGGTCTAGGAATATTAGAATAATCTAAATCTACAATGTCATTTGTTACATGTTGCCGTTGGCACTCACTTTTCTTTTCCAAACGGTGGAAGATTCACACTTCATGGTTGCAATTGCAAAGCAATGAAGAAACCAAACCAGAGTTATACGGATGCACAGCTAAGTATTGTGTGGTTAGAACATTCTTAGTTTAGCTCCATATATATAAATCCTTTTAGATTAAGTTTTCATAAATTAGATAATCCCTAATGCAAATTAAAGGGATCCTTCACATTTAATTGCATAAATAGATATTCATTGTCTCAAAAAATGAGATCATTGCTAATGTAATTTTTTGTTCAAAATGTAGAGGGCTTTTTATTCGAATATTCAAAATATGTTTAACCTTATTTTCTCTATAAATTTGTTGGTTCAAGTACCATACTAAAGAAATAAATTGTACTCTGAGTCACTTGGCGGTCCTCAGAAGTGAATGCACCTTTTCACTTTTAAAAGCCATGAAGTACACGTGGAATGAAGTTTAGACAAAGAACGTGGATGTTGTTGTTACATATCTGTACGGATTTATAATATTCTCTATGCTTCTCTGCTGGATATCTCACTAAATATTCACCAACTACCTTATGAGCTTCAGATAGTTACTCGCACCCCCGAAATTGATTCTGAAGACGAGAAATGAACTCTCTACCTTTAATTGGATTAACTTTTTTTTCGTTTACTTATGGTTGTTTTAGCTCCTTATAATTTAATTTTTCAATTAAATTGATACTATTTGAAAATTCTATGATCAATTTCTTAAAAGTTAATATCATTAAATTTTTGTTGAATATTGTTACATGATCATTTTTATATTTTATACATATACATTTTAATGCCTCATGTCTTCTGAAGATATTAAATTCATATTTTATAATTTATAACAGTAATTTTTTTTTTTATAATTTTTTGAAATTTTATATATTATCAATTATTTAGTTCAAATTTTAACTAATATGGACTCAATGACATTCCTATTGAAGTGTGGAGAGGTTTGAGAGATGTGACAGTAAAATGGTTGACCAATCAATTCAATAAGATTCTTCAAACAAATAAGATGTCTGATGCTTAAAGGAAAAATATGTTTGTGCCTATTTACAAAAACAAGGGAGATATTCAGAAGTGTTCTAACTATAGGGGCATCAAGCTCATGAGTCATACTATGAAATTATGGGAGAGAGTTATTGAACATCGTCTAAGGAGGGAGACCAAGGTTTCCGTAAATAAATTTGGATTATGATAGGAAGAAGTATCATGGAAGCTATTTTCTTGATGCGATAATTAATGGAAAGGTATAGAGAAAAGAAGAAAGACTCACATATGGTGTTCATAGATCTTGAAAAAGCATATGATAGGGTTCCAAGAAAAGTCTTATGGTGGACTCTTGAGAAGAAAAAAGTAGCATTAAAGTATGTTAATGCAATCAAGGATATTTATGATGGGGCTACCATAGTGTGAAAGCTTGTGATAAAACACCAAGGTATTTTTCTATCACGGTAAGTGTTCACCAAGGTTCATCTCTTAGTCCTTATCTCTTTGCCTTAGTTAGGGATGAACTAACGAGAAATATTCAAGAGGAAGTGTCGTGGTGTATGCTTTTTGCAGATGGTATCATGCTTATTGATGAGACCAATGATGGTATTAATAGGAAACTGAAATTGTAGAGAAACACTTTGGAGTCTAAAGGATTCACTATAAGCAAGAGCAAGACGAAGTATATGAAGTCTGAGTTTTCGTGGGTAAGAGATGGTGATTAAGACACAATGCATCTACTTGGTCAAGAGGTACCCAAGAAAGATGTTTTTAGATACTTGGGATCAATTTTGCAAAAAAGGTGGTGAGATTGATGAGGATGTAAATCATAGAATTATAGCAGGGTGGATGAAACGACGGAGTGCATCGGAGTTTTTGTGTGACCACAAAATTCTCCTTAAGCTAAAAGGAAAATTCTATAGAACAGCTGAAAGACCGGCAATCTTATATGGTGCAGAATGCTGGTCAACACATAGGCAACATGAGCATAAAATAGGGGTAGCATAAATGAGGATGTTAAGGTGGATATGTGGTTATACGAAGATAGATAAGATAAGAAATGAGGACATTCAGCGAAAGCTATCACTGGTACCTATATGTGAAAAGATGGGGGAGCATAGATTTAGGTGGTTTGGGCATGTCATGAGACGACCACTAGATGCTCTCGTAAGAACAAGAGTTTGTTACCAAGAGCTTGACACAGAGGTAGAGGTCGACAGAAACTTAGCTGGCGAAACGTAGTTAAACAAGACCTAATTGAGTGTGATATAGATTAGAGGACGGTATGTCTTAGGATGAAGTGGAGAAAAGCTATAAGCTTCGTGGAGGGTTAAACCCATTAGTAGTTATATGTTCCAATCATTCCCGTTTTAGTTCTTTTCCTCCTCTCTTTTGTCTTTTTTCCACTTTTTTTTCCTCTTCCTTTCTCCTGCTTTGTCTTATTTTCGATTTATCATTGGGTTCATCTAGCACCGACCCTAATTAAATTGGGTTAAAGGTATTGTTGATGTTGATGTTGATGTTGATGTTAATAGGTTAATAGATATGTCATTAAATATTTAATATATATTTTTATATATGTACATGATTTAGAAATAAGATGATATTGTGCTTCTTTATGAGATCAAAGATGGTGTTAATAGGAAATTGAAATTGTGGAGAAACACTTTGGAGTCTCAAGGATTCACGATAAGCAAGAGCAAGACGGAGTATATGAAGTGTGAGTTTTTAGAGTAAGAGATGGTGATCAAGACACAATGCATTTACTTGGTCAAGAGGTACCCAAGAAATATATTTTTAAATACTTGGGATCAATGTTGTAAAAAGGTGATGAGATTGATAAAGATGTAAATCATAGAATTAGAACAGGGTGAATGAAATGACAAAGTGCATCAGGGTTTTTGTGTGACTGTAAAATTCCCCTTAAGCTGAAAGAAAAATTCTATAGAACAGTTATAAGACCAGCAATGCTTTATGGAGCAGAATGCTGGCCAGCACATAGACAACATGAGCATAAAATAAGGGTAGCAGAAATGAGGATGTTAAGGTATGAATAACATAAGAAATGAGGATATTCAAATAAAGTTATCAGTGGTACCGGTATGTGAAAAGATGAGGGAGCATAGATTGAGGTGGTTTGGGCATGTTATGAGACGACCATTAGATGCTCCCATTAGAACAAGAGTTTGTTACCAAGAGCTCGACACAAAGAGAGGTAGAGGTCGACTGAAACTTATCTGGGGAAAGGTAGTTAAACAAGACCTAATGGAGTGTGATATAGATTAGCGGACGGTATGTCTTAGGATGAAGTGGAGAAAAGCTATAAGCTTGGTGGAGGGTTAAACCCATTAGTAGTTCTATGTTCCAGTCATTCTCTTGTTTTAGTTATTTTGCTCTTCTTTTCTCCCTTCTTCCGTTCACCCCTTTATCATTGGGTTCATCTACCACCGACCTCAGTTAACTTGGGTTAAAGGTGTTGTTGATGTTGAGATGCTTTAGAAAATTGTTATTATTGGAGGTGTTGTTCTTGTATGATCCATTCACATTGGTGATGTCTTTCATATGCTCTCTTTTGACATTTTTTTAAAAAAAAAGTTTATTTGGTGTTTTTTTTTTGTAATTGTATTATTGAATGAAGTATTTAGTGATCGATGACCAATTTTCATCAAAAAGTAACATTTATTCACATGACAAAATCTTCGTAATAGATTTTTAAATTAAATTAATTTAATATGTTAAAGTTATCATATATACAAAAATATTATAAGCAATAAGATCAAATGAATATATTATAGCTATGGTATAGTTTAACTTATTTTTTACTTGATTTAAGTATTAATAATATAACTAATAATTTGTATACTGATTCAAATCAGTCTTTATTTAATTTTTAAATAATAATTTATTAATTACAATACTTCAATTGAAGTTGTTAAGATTTTAAATAAATTTACGACTAATATATGTAATAATTGATTGATTAATTTTTTTAAAAGTATTATAAACCTTATCAATAATAATAAATATTTGTTTGAAGTATTTAAGGTAATTGAAATAATATATATAAGAAATTAATAATTTATTGTAAACACAAATATTTGAAATAATTTATATTCAAGGTAGGGGGATTGTTAACATAGTACTCTCTAACATTGGTTAGTATGGTACAAAAAAAAATTGGACAGAAAACTCAATCACTTTTCTATTTTTAAAAATTAATTATTGTTTCATCATTGTTTCATAAACGCACAAGGAATATTACCTCTCGGAGTATTGATCTTTGATGATCTCTCACGCCTTAGAATTCTTGCGTCATTGCACAATTGATCTCCTTGTAGTCTGATGATGGCAAACCTTCCAGACTATCTCTTAAGAGGGAAAGGGATAGTGTATGGACACTTTCTTACTATCAGGAGATGACCTTGCCTTACCCTTTGTGACTGTCCTCTCTCTTTAGAGAGGGTTAAGTGTAGTATATATATGGGTTTCTATAAAATCTAACCCTTAGGTGTTAACAGGCTTTAGGTTTCTTGGACTCTTTTTACACACTAGGCCCTATTGGGCTTTAGTGAAAGAGCAAAAACCCAACAATCTCCCCCACTTGCTCTTGAGTACAAACTTGAGCCTAAAGCCCAAGACCATGTAACTCACTAGTCGTCATCAATTGAAATTTCTCCATCCCTTACCTTAAGCTAGCCTGGGGATCTACCGGCTGTTATTAATCAAGGCTCCTGATAATCAACAAATGATTATCTAATTCGGTGCTACTCCACTAAAAGCTTGAACTTGAACTCCAAGATTAATAACATATATAACATGTATATGCATCACCCCTTTGTAGAATGTCTATAATTGATTGTTAAGTTTTCTGTTATCCAATCAATTATTTATTCCCTTGATTATGATAGTTTCTTTAATGGATTACATGCATTGGCCAGTGTCTTCAATATCCAAGTACCGAAACATATCAAGAGGACATTTCCTACAAATTTCATATTGTTTATCTCATAAATACCGATAATCAAATAATCTCACTCCCAAAATACCGAGTTATTGGTCGTTAATAGATCGCACCTCACTCGTTGGTAAATCAAAGAATGAAAACTATTTGATTACCTATTTATAATAAACTCAGAATTAAGAGTAATCTTATAACTATAGTTATCTGGAGATTTGATACCTTATGACAGAAAAACACCCTTAATCAAATCTCTCCTTCATCCTTTCAATGTGAATGTTAATTCACACCAGTATTTTACAATGATTCGAACAAAACCATTTCATAAAATATTGCAGCCTAAATAAAGTGTCCAACTTTATTTAACAGTTGTGAATCTGTTCATCAATTATGAGAACCTATGATCATGTCCTCCATGAACATATCCACGTGATCATATACTACACAATTGGTGTTTGTAAATAGTGGGCAAAATAAATGAATAATACCTCATTTAAAACTTTCAGAAAAAATACAATGTCATAATGTCTTGCACTAAAGACACAAAAATAACAAAGTAAAAAACAAGCTCCTAAAGCTACAACAAATCCGGAATCATCCTAAGACCCATAGATGTAACTGTTGAATTTAAAGGAAGCTGCAAGGAGATTGAACCAAGGTTGAAGACTTGATTTTGTTTTAGCTTTTTACATGCCCAATCACTTGAAGGCATTTGTAATTTGTTTAAGTGGTTCAAGTTAAATGCCTTGTGATCTTTCATTAACATGTGCATTCTCATGATCATGCATTCATGTTTTTAAATCTCAAAGATATCAAATGGTTTTTCAAAATGATAAGTTATCAAGGCTTACTTGTTTAAAAAGCTTGTCTCACTGCTTTAATCGATTACACAAGAGGTTTAATCGATTAAAGACATTCAAACATTTTTGGAAAAGCCTTGAAGAACAGTTTAATCGATTACATGCTCGTTTTAATCGATTACATAGTGTTAAAAGAAAACCATGCATTGCTGATTTAATCGATTACCATTTCTTGTAATCGATGACATAGTCTATTTCTGGAAATCATGTCGTTATTTGTTAATCGATTACCATGAATCGTAATCGATTATATAAGTGTTTTAAACTTTCATGGGTTGCTTCTTTAATCGATTACAATGTGGTTTTATCGATTATTTTGTTTATGAAACATTTCTAGAAAGCTGATGAATAGTTTAATTGATTATTTAGTCAATTTAATCGATTACATAGGGCGATTTAATCGATTACACCTACGGATTAATCAATTACTTACAGTTAATTATGTTTTTTATAAAGCTTGGTGAGTCTTTTTCTTATATATAGACATTGAGCGATTTACTAACTACAAGAGTGACTTACCCAAAAGTTTCTGAGCTTTCATAAGTGCTCTAATTCGTGTTTTACTCCGAGTTCAAACATTATCTTGTGTGATCAAGATTTATGAATTTTTGAATAGATGTTTTAGAAAAAGAAGGTTTTCAAGATTGTGATTCTTAGAATTTGTTTCTTACAACCTGGAGAATTTGGTAACATCATTTCATTCATTCATACATGAAAGATATCAAGTTGTGTTTATCTTGAACCTATCTTTTTAATTGTTCTAAACAATTTTTGTTGTATTGAAATATATCTTTGAGTTTCTTTTTAAGCATGCTAGAGTAGGGTTCTCTAGAGATTGAGATTTTGAGTAGGGTTCTCAGTATCTTGGTGATTTGTATCCTAATGGGGTTTTAGAATCTATATCTTTGTCTAGTGTTGATAAAGATATCACTTGTAAGCTGCTTGTAAAAGATTCTTAGTTGGTTGGAAGCAACTGGATGTAGCCTCCAAGGTTGAGAGGTGAACCTGTATAAATTAGTGTGTTCTTTATTCTAATTCTGTTCATTTCTCATTGATTGAATTTGGGTGATTAAGTTATTAACAAGATTTACTTTCAGACATTACTTGAATTTGAAAGAAAGATCTTGTATTTCAAAAGGTTTTTATGTGATACGATCCATCTTACATATTTTGCAATTTATTTTGAATAAAATTTCAAATCCTTAATATAAACCAATTCACCCCCCTCTTGCTTTGTTTGATTAGCGTTCATTGTATTTTCAATTGGTATCAGAGCTGTTCTTGAAATTTATTCAAGATCACTTTCTTTTCAAAGAAAATGAACACAAATCAAATAACCTTTAGAGAGGGAGCTTCTCTCAATCGTCCACCAATGTTTGAGGTTGAGCATTTTAGTTTTTGGAAAAACAAAATGCAAATCTTTATTCAATCCAATGACCCTGGAGCTTGGAATGCCATTTGAGAAAGTCCCTTTAATTCCAATGAAAACAGTTGATAACAAATTAATCCCCAAAGAATGGGATGAGATGTCAGATGCAAAAAAAAGAGTTGTCCAATATGACTTTAAAGCTAAAAACATGATTACATCTGCTTTGTCTTCTGATGAATTTTTTAGAACTGTGAGATGCAGGTGTGCAAAAGAAATGTGGGAAATGTTGGAGGTAACTCATGAAGGTAACTGAGGAAGTAAGGAGATCAAGGAAGCATGCCTTGATACATGAATATGAGATGTTCAAGATGAGCAATACTAAAAACATTTCTCAGGTGCAAACAAGATTCACACATATTGTCAATCATCTTCTAGGGCTTGGAAAGACATTTGATTCTAAAGAACTAAATATCAAAATACTGAAACATCTAACAAGACCTTGGAAACCAAAAGTCACAGCTATTAAGGAATCCAAAGATTTATAAAAAATGTCCATGGCTGCACTATTTGGTAAGCTACTTGAATATGAACTTGAAATGTCTCAACTAACCACTACTGAAGATGCAGAAAAGAAACAAAAAAACATTGCTTTGAAGGCTGCATCATCTAAGGTTGTAAAAGAAGAAGATTCAAGTGAAGAAGATGAAGATGACAACATGAATCTTATTGTCAAAAAGTTCAGTAAATTCATGAGAAGGAATAAGAACAAGAAGTTTAAAAATTTCAACAAAAAGAGTGACAACAACAACAAAAATACCTCTACCAACTTTACTTGCTTTGAGTATGGAAAGCCTGGACACATCAAATCTGAATGTCAAATATTCTTAAAGAAGCAGCAAGGTGGGAGGAAAATAAAAAAGGAAGGAAAGACAAAGAAGATATACATTGCTTTGGAATAAAATGAATCAACTACTTCTAGATCAGCTAGTGAGGATGAGGAGGAAGCTAATATTTGTCTCACATCCACAATAAGTGATGACGAAAACTACTCAAGTGCTGAATCCGAGGTAAATTCTGAGTCATGATAATATAGTTGATGCCTTTAATGAAATGCATAGTGAAGCTCAAAAGTTAGCTAAAGCTAATAACAAGCTGAAAGGAGATTTAAGCCCATCACCAAAATTGCAGAATTGCAAAATGAATTTTGTAAATTGAGAGTGGATTCCTTTCTTCAATGCATTCCACTGAGGCGACTAGGGCACCTGATGTGTTGCAAACACATCTTAGTTTTAGGATAGTTTTAGGTTATATTTCAATTAAATCATTAGGAAATAGGTTAGAATAAGTTAGTTTATTATTATGATTCTATTTTATCTCATTTTATCACCAAGTTATGATTTAAGGTCTAAAAGAAGAGGATTAAGCAAAGAAAGGAGAAAACCAAGTCAAAGGACCCGCGCGAGTAGTGCCATCATGCCGTGAAGGTGGCGCGATCCGCGCCACAGGATTCAGAAGCAGTAATTCATTCATGTAATCCACGCGATTAGCGTGGATTCTCGCGCCATCAGCGTGAAAAAGATCCTGTTGCCTTATTTAAACTTATACAGTTCGAAAATTGGCCCAGAAAGATGCTTTGTTACTCTAATTAAACCATTCTATAAATACAAGGCCTCTGGGGCTGAAGAATGACCACTGGACACCATTCCACAACTCCCATTATCATATTTTATCATTCTAAACCATTGGAAGTCAAGAATCAAGGCTAGGTTATTGGAGAATCATGTATTATTCAAAAGCTTTTGTATTCTTGAAGCCCATGGCAAACTAAACTTTGTATTGTGGTCAGGTACAATCCCCTCTGATCCCTACCTCTTTCACTTAACTGGTTTATCAAGTTTGATCACTCAAATGATACATCTTTCCGATTTTAATAAATCCTAATTCCTTAGCAATTTAGTCCTTTATCAAGAATCCTAATTCCTTAGCGATTCCTATCCAGAGAAACAATTCAAGTTCTAGAATACTATGAAAATGGAGTTTCTCAGAAAGAAAAATAATTATTGTTTGGCCCAAAATCTCACAGGTGCGAAACTCAAGTCAATCATTGCTGACTTCATTTCAAGCAACATTTCAACTTCAACATGCATATCATATAACAACAATTCAAATTCCATTCATGTATCATGCAATTCATGATATGTTTCATTTCACAAAAGCTTTCATCAGAGAAATCCTATCCATTACTGTGTCCATTCACTTTTTAATCTGAAAAATCTGATGTGCTGCCAACTTTTATTGAAAGATTCAGCTAAAAATTTAAACTAATAACTAAAACAAAAA